>LOEQ01001726.1:544668-555401 GCA_001685075.1 Bramus lutescens | reverse complement strand
AAATGGGAGGAGGGGAGGAGGTGGAAATTTTTAATAAAAAAAATTTTTTAAAAATAAGTAAACTGCAGAACTGTGAACTATTGGAAGACCTTCTTGTAAAAATTATACATCAGCTACTTGAATGACCTAGAAGAAATCTGTAATTGATCAAGACTGATTTGGGACAAAATTGTAGTTCTAGAAAAAAAAACTGGTGAATAGGGATATGGAGTCAGCAACAGACTCCTAAGAAATAAATAATAAATGTTTGAGGTTATGAAGTGTCAGTTACCCTAATATTATCCTTCAGCATGTTCTGAAATTACATACTGTATCCTAAGTATGTATGACTGCATGTCAAAAAAGTAAGTTAATATTGAAACTATAAAATAAGGGCCATTAAGGTAGTTCAGCAAGTATGTCATTACAATGCTCCATTCTGCCATTAAAAATGACCCTGTTTGTGTATAGCAATGACTCATTGGCAACCACAACAGTAAATTCTGACATCACAACTCAACTGTAACAACACTATGATATGCAATGACATCACAATATTCAATTCTGAAGGCACAGCACTGAGTTTGGATCCCAGGACCCACATCAAGTGCCTTACAGATCTCTATAACTAAAACTCAAAGCAACCCTCCTCAGGCAACTGCAATACTATGCACAGACCCTGGCTCACATATACAACAAACACAAACATATACATAATTAAACCAAAAATCAATGTATAAAAATATTCCATTTTATATAACAATTATTAATCATGCCATTAGAGGTACATTTTAATATCACAGCTCAACTATAGTATCACCATGTTCACTTTTATCATCACAGTAATTAACTATGTCAACACAGTGCTCCATTGTGTCATACAGTCCTCCATGTGTAATCACAGTGCTCCATTGTCATCAGAGTGCTCCATTGTGTCATCACAGTGCTACATTATCATCACTGAGCTCCATTGTGTCAACATAGTTCTCCATTGTGTCATCACAGTGTTCCACTGTGTCATCACAGAGCTCCATTGTGTCATCACAATACTCCATTGTATCATCATGGTGTTCAATGTGTCATCACAGAACTCTACTGTGTCATCACAGTGCTCCATTGTGTCGTCACAGAGCTCAATTGTGAAATCAAAAACAAAACTCCATTGTGTCATCACAGAACTCCATTGTGTCATCACAGAACTCCATTGTGTCATCACAGAGCTCAATTGTGTCATCACAGAGCTCGACTGTGTCATCACAGAGCTCCACTGAGTTATCACGAACCCCATTGTAAGTACAGAGCTCCAGTGTCATCACAGTGATCCATTGTGTCATCACAGAGCTCGATTGTGTCATCACAGAGTTCCACTGTGTCATCACAGTACTCCACAGTGTCATCACACTGCTCCATTGTGTCATCACAGAGCTCCATTGTGAAATCAATAACAAAACTCCATTGTGTCATCACAGAACTACATTCTGAAATCATGGAGCTTGATTGCATCATCACAGAACTACATTGTGTTATCACAGAACTCCAATGTGTCATCACAGAGCTCCATTGTGTCATCACAGTGCTCAATTGTGTCATCACAGTGCTCCATGGTGAAATCATTCACAGAACTCCATTGTGTCATCACAGAACACCATTGTGTTATCACAGAACTCTATTGTGTCATCACAGAGCTACACTGTGTCATCATAGAGCTCGACTGAGTCATCACAGAGCTCCACTGTAAAATCACAGAGCTCCATTGTGTCATGACAAAACTCCATTGTGTCATCACAAACAAAAATTGCATCATCACAGAGGGACATTGTTTAATCACAGTACTGCATTGTGAAATAAATCACAGAAATCCACTGTGTCATCACAGTGCTCCATTGTGTAATCACAGAACTCCATTGTGTTATCACAGTACTCGGTTGTGTGATCACAGTGCTCCACTATGTTTTCATTGTGCTCCATTGTGTCATCACAGTGCTCCACTGTGAAATCATAGATCTCCATTGTGTCATCACAGGAACGCATTGTATCATCACAAAGCTCCACTGTGTCATCACAGTGTTCCATTGTGTCATGACAGTGATCCACTGTGTCATCACAGAGTTCTATTGTGTCATCACAGTGATCCACTGTGTCTTCACAGTGATCCATTGTGTCATCACAAAGCTCCATTGGGAAATCACAGAGCTCCATTGCATCATCATAAGACTACATTGTGTCATCACAGTGCTACATTGTGTCATCATAGAGCTCCATTTTGTCATGACAGAGTTCCCTTGTGTCATCACAGAACTCCATTGTGCCATCACAGTACTCCATTGTGTAATCACAGAGCTCAATTGTATCATCACAGTGCTCCACTGTGTCAGCACAGTGTTCCATTGTGTAATCAACGAACTCTACTGTGACATCACAGTACTCCATTGTGTCATCAGTGTTTCACTGTGTCATCACAGTACTCCATTGTGAAATCACAGTGCTTCATTGTGTCATCACAGATCTCCATTGTGTCATCACAGAACTCAATTCTAAAAATCACACAGCTCCATTGCATTATCACAGAACTCATTGTGTCTTCACAGAACTCCATTATGTCATCACAGAGCTCCATTTTGTCATTAGAGTGTTCCATTGCATCTTCACAGAACTCCATTGTTTCATCACAGAACTCCATTGCATAATCACAGAGCTCCACTGTGTCATCACCGTGCTCCATCGTGTCATCACAGAGCTCCATTGTGTCAACAGCGAACTACATTGTCATCACAGAGCTCCATTGTGTTATCACAGTACTCCATTGTGTCATCACAGTGCTCTTCTGTGAAATCACTGAGCTCCATTGTGTCAGCACAGAACTCCATTGTGTCATCACAGACCTCCACTGTGTCATCAATGTGTTCCATTGTGTCTTTACAGAACTCCATTGTGTCATCACATTGATCTACTGTATCAAAACAGAGCTCCATTGTGTTATCACAGAGCTCTGTGGTGTCATCACAGTACTCCATTGTGTAATCGCAGTGCTCCACTGTGTCATCAGAGTGAACCAATCCATAATCACAGTGATCTACTCTTTCACCACAGAGCACCATTGTGTCAACACAGTGCTCCAATGTGTCATAAAAGTGCTCCACTCTGTCATCACAGTGCTCCATTTTGTCATCACAAAACTCCATTCTGAAATCACAGAGCTTCATTGCATCATCACAGAACTCCATTGTGTCCTCACAGAGCTCTACTGTGTCATCACAGTGTTCTATTCTGTCATCACAAAACTCCATTGTGTCATCACAGTGCTCAATTGCGTCATCCCAGTGCTCCATTGTGTCATCACCAAACTCCGTTTTGTCAAAACAGAACTCCATTGTGCGCAGAGCTCCAGTGTGTCATCACAATGCTCCATTGTGTCATCCCAGTGTTCCATTGTGTCATCACAGTGCTCCATTGTGTCATCACAGAGCTCCATTTAGTCATCACAGTGCTCAATTGTGTCATCCCAGTGCTCCATTGTGTCATCACAGTGCTCCATTGTGTCATCACAGAACTCCACTGTGAACTCACAGTGTTCCATTGTGTAATCACAGAACTCCATTGTGTCATCACAGAGCTACATTTAGTCATCACAGTGCTCCACTGTGAAATCAGAGAGCTCCATTGTGTCATCATAGAACTTACTGGTACCAATTTTCCATATGTGTTATGTTTCCTGACAAAATCAGCTTAAAGGAGGAAGGGTTTCTTTTGGATCACAGTTCAAAAGCACCACCGATGTGGTGAGAGATCCTGTGGCAGGATCTTGAATCAGCTGTCACTGATCACACTACTCTGCACTCAGGAAGCAGAGAACAGCGCATGCTCAGATTCCGCTCCCTTTCTCTTTTTCTTGCAGTCCAGAACCTGAGCCCAGTGAAATGTGATGCCCATTCTAGAGTGGTTTGATTAATCAAAGATAATCCCTCACAGGCATCCTAGTGGCTTGTCTCCAAGGTGACTCCAGATCCCATCCGTAAAACTGATAATATCAACCATAACACCTCTCCTAAGCTGATGTGTCAGACCTTCAGATGGAGGTCCTTCTGAAGAGGTGGAATGTAAGTAAAGACCTGATATAGCAACCATAAGCTTTTGGGGATGAGTGTTGAAGCATCACCCTTAACACGGCCTGCCAAGGAATCTGCCTGAAGCCACTAGGAAAAAAAAGCCTGCTGCTTCCAAAATCACCTAACTTCCACCTCTATCCATGCCAGGTAAACAGATGCGCCAGATCCTGCCTCTTATTCCCCACAGTGCTGAGATCCCTTCTACCAGAAAAATCACAGCTTAATTTGTCAGTGGGAACAGGTGAAGCAGCTGAAGCCTCTGCCTCAGTTCTGTCTTCCATGTCTCCCAGAGGTGCCACACTCTGGCAGATGTTAGAGCATTAGAAGAACTGGAGATACGTGAGAGTTTAGAGAAGGTAATCATCCATTGTCTAGAAATAGACAGATTTCCCCATGAAGCAGGAAATTGGAAGATTTGTTTTGCCTTGTAATAAAAAAAAGTTCATCAGATGCTATCTTCTGTGTCCTGCAAAATATAAGGCAGTTCTTTTAGGAAGCAGGTGCCCTGAAGGACCCTCTCACCTTTCAGTGCCAACGTGAGGCAACTATGTCAACATAAAACCAGAGAGAGCTTGAAAAGGAATTCTAAATACAAGAAAAACAGAGTTAAGCACTTCTTCATGGTAGCAGCATTTTTTTGTGTGTGTGAGCTCTGTTTGCTAGAAGCAAGCAGCATAATTCCTTTAAGAGAAGGCTTCTTGACTTAGCCATAGCAACAAAAATTGGGCAGCTCCTTTAAGAAGGCTTCCTGGTTTGTGTTAGTTGCACAGACAGCTCTGACTCTTTCAGGAGGCTGAGCACTTGAATGAGGTTTGTGGGTAAATGCTGCAAGTTACATGGTGGCAGCATGAACCAACTGCTTCCCAGAGTTGAGTTGGTTACATGACTCCCAACCAGGGGTCCCAGAACTGGTGGCGAACTACCTCCATCATATTGAAAGGCAGAGAGAGGTGGAGCCAGCATCTAGGGCCGATGCGTCCACAATGCTTACCATTTTAAAATGTTCCTTGTCAGAAAAGGATTTCAGATATGCAATAGTACAGATTCAAATATCAAAAAACCTCTAAACAAGACACAGTGTGTTTAAAAATGTATGTAGGCTTCAGAGATTGAGGGAAAAGAGTATAGAAACGTATAAAAATATAACAAAGTCTTTAAAGAAACAGTAAAAGTAACATAAGAGAATACAAACAGTCATAGATTAAAGGAGTAAAGGAAAATGAGCCACATAAAGATGAAATACACACAGAGAATCTGGATTACGTAGATTATTGTGTTTTCTTTGTATGTTTTGACTACAAAGAGATATTCGACTCTGAAGGATGCTGAGCTAAACATATATTTTTTAAAGTGTCTTGACTTCAAATTTTGGGTCTAAGGATATGTTGCTTTGGAAAAGAGGTTCTGTTTTTTGTTTCCACAGAAGATGAGAGCCTGTGGATTCCTTCCAGACTAATGGGGTTTGATGGACCAAGAGGCCCCCTGAAAGGTCTCTGTAACCCCCCAAAATTCCTTTGAGAGAACTATGCCCAAATTCTCAAATATTGTTTACAAATATTTGTTTTAATTTAAAGGGGATATGCTATAGAGATGAATACTTTACATAGATATGAATCTTGGTCTATTGATACAAATTTAAGGTCAATTTTATTATATGTACATTTCAACTCCTGATTAAAGTATTGTGTTTGTGCAGCCCATTTTAAAATGTAATGTATAATTAAGAAATACAGGTTAATAGATAGTCATCTATGATGGTTAAGTTTGTAGTCATATTAGTTAAGTTTTATAAGTGTACAGAGATATAGTTCAGTTGGATAGATATTCTTCAAATCTCTCAAAGACAAACAGAATATGGCATTTAAAATGTTTTAAGAACTTAGGACTTTCTATGACAGTGAGACATATCTGCTTCTGACAAAACCAATTACTTCAGAGACGTTGATGGACATTGAAGAAACTCTTTACAGAATTTGCTTTCAGTATGACAAGCATAGTCATTGGGCAAGAAACTGCTCCTGCCTGTACTGCTTGATGGTATGCTGTATAAACTGGACATGCAGGACCCTCAAAAATTGACTGCTGAAGTTTAATAAAGAAGGTGAGACTGTCCTTCAGGATTCCTGCTTCATGAAAGAGTCTACAAGACATTCTGCAGGATACAGAAGAAAGTGACTGACAAACTGCCAATATAGGCAAAACTGTCTTTGAAATTTCCTACTTCATGGAAAAGTCCGCCAGATACTATGGGCCTGTAGGCTGAAGATGGATGCTCTAATGTTACAAAAGCACTTTGGGTGACTGTCAAGGCAGTGAGGTGTCTCTGTCACTCCTAGAGTTTTGGAAGTTGCTTACAATGTACTTCCTATTACCTTAGGTAATATTATATTCTTCTGGGGTCTTTGATGAAGTTGAAGAATAGATAGCTATAATTATAGTTTTCTGTAGTTATGATAAAAAATAAAGTAGATATAAATATTATAACTGTACTTCTTGCTTGATACCTGTTTGTTATATGTAATTTTACTATCTTAAATTAGAACTTTCCTTTTTATTTAGACTGAAAAAAGGTGGTGATGTGGGATTTGCATCTCTATGCTTTCAATGTGTTTTGTTACCATTGGTTAATAAAGAAGCTGCTTTGGGCCTATGGCTGCACAGAATAGAGCAAGGTGGGAATTCCAAGCAGAAAGAGAGGACAAAAGAAGGTAGAGTCAGGGAGACAGCATGTAGATGCCTAAGGAGAGAGACACCTACCCCAGAACCCTATCAGTAAACCATAAGCCTCATGGTAAAATACAAATTAAAAGGAATGGATTCATTTAAGACATAAGAGTCAGTTAATAAGAAGCCTGGGCTAATAGGAAGAGCAGTGTTTTAATAAATACAGTTTTGTATGATTATTTCTGGTCTGGGCTGCCAGGAAATGAATGAGCAGCCTCTGACAACATCTTTTAATAAAGTCCAACTCTGTTTCATACTGGCTAGACCTGAAATTATTATCTGTGTCAAAGATGAGGGTCCAGTTTTACCTGAATCAAGGTCCCCAGAATACTAACAGGACCCCTCAGGATACTGTAGACAACAGTGTGGAACTGTGCCACTGCCATTAAACAGAGGGTCAGGAATTGTCTTTACTGGAGTTGACTTATTCTGAATATGACTTTTTTCCTCTGATGAGTATTGTCATCCAATTGAAAAACTAAATGCCGTATTTACCCTTCTGTTAACCTCAGGATGCTTTATAGATTGACTTATTTGAATTTGGGAGTGTTTTACTGCATGTCCGTATGTGCACTATTAAGTGTCTGGTAGCCATAGAAGTTAAGACTCTGTGTCTTTAAAGCTATATTTTAAAATTAGCTTGCCAACTAGCGGTTCTTCACATGGCATGTTTATCTTTTTAAAGAATTGGCTCTTTGTTTGATTGATTCTTTGGCCTGGTTTCTTCCTCTTTTTTCTTCCTTTCTTCTTTCTTTTTCATTTATGGTACATTAATTTCTACCCTGGTTTTTTGCTTATTTCAGTTTGTTTGTTTTGGTCTTGTTTTCCAAAAATATAATATGTGTCATTTATTTGTTTGAAATTACTTGAAATTTGGAGCACTTATTACTGTAACTGTTCCCCTTAAGACTGCCTTCATTATATCCATCACATCTTAGGACTGCCTTCCTGCGTCCATCACATCTTAGAACTGCCTTCATTATATCCATCTTAGGACTGCCTTCCTGCGTCCATCACATCTTAGAACTGCCTTCATTATATCCATCTTAGAACTGCCTTCCTGTGTCCATCACATCTTAGGACTGCCTTCATTATATCCATCACATCTTAGGACTGCCTTCCCGTGTCCCTCACATCTTAGGACTGCCTTCATTATATCCATCATGTCTTCATTGTGGTTCTTGTTTCTCCACGAGTCTGTGTACTTTCTATTGCTATTAATATCCCCCTTTAGTTTACTGTGGTCAGAATATTGGGTGGGTGGAATTCTTTCATATTTGTTGAGACTGCTTTCTATACTAATATTTGAGAATTTTTGAGAAAGAACAAGAGGCTGCTTATTTGTATTCTATAGTGGGTAGAATGTTTTATAGATATCTGTTAGATACATTAAAGTATAAGGACAATTAAGCTTAATGTTTCTGTTAATTGTTTTCTCGAGTAGACCTGCCTATTGGTGAAAATAGGGTATTGAAGTCACCCACAATCACTGTACAATGGCTAATTAATTTCTGGCTTAATATCTCATAGAGTTTTAGCACAAAAAAATGGGTGTTGGCATATTTGTGGTGCATATGCTCAAATTGTAGTATCCTCTTCATATATTGTTCCATCAATAAGTATAATGTGACTTTCCTTGTGTCCTCTGAATATTTTTGGCTTGAATTCAATAAATGTTTTGACTGGGTCAGTCACAATTGACACCTACTCTTTCTACCATGTATTTAATGTGTAAACTCCTTATTCTTGAAAGTTTTAGGTGTTAGAATATCTACTAATGCTTGGTTTTAGTTCCCTTTGCTTGGAATATCTTTTTCCACATTTTTATCCTGAGATGGTCAGTAAATTGACCACTTGCAATTTTCCAGTCCAGAGTCCATATCTAACTCTAACTTCCTGAGAAAGAGAACATAATTCATGATGCTTTTCTCCAGGCTGTGCCTAGTGCATGTCCCTCTGGTCTGGTCCGTTATCATCTGGTTTTCTCAAAAAACGAAGTGTGAACTCAATAGTAATACACAAGTCTTTCTTCCTTATCATACTATTCTTGTTTTATTATTCCCTCTCTGTTGTCTTTTTTCTTGGTTCCCTACTGTCATAGTGTATATATTCCTGCTCTCCAGTAATCTCCCAGAATTATGTCTCTCTGAAGAGTTCTGTATCCTATAATTATGTACCACATCAACTTTCTCAAATGTTTATGCTAGCATATTTGTTTGTTAAATTTCCTTATCTAAAGTCAAATGGGAATTGGGGGGAAAACTTCTAAACAAGTTAAAAGCAGGTTGCTTGTCTATAAACAGCCTCAAATCACAATATTTCTCTCACCAAATGGAAGCTGAAGTTGCTGCTGCAAACAGGCCCTGGGCCAAAGACAAGCACTGATCTCTCCAAGACCATGTGCCTCTCCATCCACCAACTTAAAGTCCTTTTGCCAAGGACACATTTAACTGCTCTTAGGAGAGTCAAATGGCAGTTGTTTCCATGGAGAAAAATTAAAGACTATGACTGTATGGATATTTTTAATGTTAAAAAAGATTGAGAATAAATGCTCATGAATACATGGAAGGACAGTTATTACATCATATGGAAGAATGAGAACAAAAACAAGAATATCTAATCTCCAATCATAAGATCATTATCAAGGTACAAATACTGTTAATAAAGAGTAGGAACTGCAGGAGGAACCTACAACCTGCCATTACTCATGCTCCTTGATCAATGTTACAGCAACAGAAAACAACAGAAAGCAAAAGTATTATATCCAACACACAATAAACTTCTTGAAAACAATTTATATTCTATTTCCTATTATTATTTTTACATCATATTATTATGTCTAATCACTATGTTGCTGTTAATTGCTTAAGGCTTTGTACTTTGTTAATTTTTGTTTATCACTTCATACACATATTTAATGAATTTTGACCATTTACATCTTCCATTACCCTGCCTGAATACCCTCCCTCACCCACTGGAACTCCTTCTCTCTCACTTTCGTGTGTGTGTGTGTGTGTGTGTGTGTGTGTTGTTGTTGTTGTTGTTGTTGTTGTTATTGTTTAGTTTGGTTGATTGTTTTGGTTTAGTTTGTTTTCTTCTATTTTGTTTCCCACTGAATTTAATTAGACCTTTTTATTTTTTATATTTTTTATTTATATTTTTCAAGCAAATCTTAATCATTCCTATGAGCACGGATGAGCCTGCCACTGTCTTGCCCCTTATCATAGTCAAGCCCCAATGCAGAAGCTTTCTACCTTCCTCCTTAGAATCTTGGGTCATGCCTCAGATATATCTAATGTCTGAACACTATTGGGCTGAAGAACTTCCATCTTGTAAAGATAAGAGTTCTAGTAGGGTCATCAAAATAGCAAACTATATCTGAGACAGACAAAGAGACAACAATCCGAGGAAAGTTTCAGGGGTTCAAATTCCTCATCACCCGAGCTTGGTGAATGGAGTGTCTTGGCCCCTCTCAGGAAGGAGGGCAAAGGCCCAGTGATTATCAAATGATTGTTGTTTCTTCTGGGAAACTCCATCTTCATACAACCACTACCAGAGTCTTAGGGCCCTCACTGTTCCCACCACCCCATGGGCTACTTAGGGCTTCCTGCATGATCTTAGAGAGAGCATTACTTGCAGGAATATAAGCATCTTGTCAGTGGCTATACTGCTAAAGAAAATGATGCATCTTCCCCGATTTTCTGTATGTGACAGGTGTAAGATGGTATCTCAAAGTTGTTTTGATTTGCATTTTCCTGATAGCTAAGGAAGTTAAACATATCCTTAGGTATCTTTAGGCCATCTGAAATTCTTCTGTTGAGAATTCTCTGTTCAATTCAGTACCCTGTTTTTTAATTGGGTTATTTAGAATTTTAATGTCTAGTTTCTTGGGTTCTTTATATATTTTGGAGATCAGACCTTTGT
>LOEQ01001726.1:519789-529871 GCA_001685075.1 Bramus lutescens | reverse complement strand
CACCTAAGGGCTGGCCTATCAAAGGGGCCAAGGCAGTTTCTTTATTAACCAATGAAAGTAACACATAGACAGATGACCCTCCCACGTCAAACCCTTTATTATACTCAATTCTGAGCTAGTGTGGGATTTCTTTTTAGTGTCTGTCTTCAGCTGGGTGGGTGGCTGGCTTGCTGGCTGGCTGGCCCCTGATCTCCTCTCCTTGTTTTCTCATTGTTTCTCCTTATAAACCCTTCTCCACCTGGCTCCTCCATACCACTTCCTATCAGCTAGTTTCTGACTCAGCCTCCTGACCACAGGTGAATTTTACTTAATCAAAACCTTTGTTATGCTCCATTCTGGGCTCCTTAACATACACATTTGCATCATTAAACAAATATTCCAGAGCATAAACAAAAGTGACACACCTTAAAATAATATTCTACAACACCTGCCTTTACAGAATATACTCTCTAGCAAAGGAGACCTGAACTAGATTCCCACTCCAACAAAAGAGCAAATGTTATAGTTCTGAAGAAGGTGTATGCCATGACATATATAAGGGTGGCCATCATATGGTCCTACTTGAGGGATATTCCAGAAGGTCCTTCTGAAGCGGTGGAATGTGAACTGAGGCTTGAATAATGTCAAGTTACCTGTGGTTTAAAGTGTGAATGTGGATAATATGAGCAAAGTACATGACATGTATATAAAAATTATATCCTGAAATCCATTCTCTTTTGTTTGCTAATTTAAAAATAGATAATTTTTTAGAAACAATAAAGTTTATCTTAATCCATAAAAAAGGTAACCTGCAGGCAGTGATCAATAGATGCAAAAACCCTAAACACTTAACTACAAAAAAGTGGAGTGGATAAGAAAGGCATGGCACGGTGTTCTAAATGTAGGTGTCATTATTCAAATGTAAAGGCACTGGATCAGGAGTCGCGTGTCTGAAGATAGTCTGCTACTCGGTCCCCAGGAAGGGAGCCGTGCCTCACCATGCTGAGCTAGGCAAAGCATCTAGACTATCTACAGACAGGAAACAAGAGATAAATCTTGGAAAGTGATTGTCTCAGTTAGGGTTTCTGCTGCTATGATAAACACTGTGGCCAAAGGCAGCTTGTGGAGGAGAGGATTTATTTCCGCTCACAGTTCCACAACACAGTCCTTCAATGAGGGAAGTCAGGACAGGAAAGTAAACATGACAGAAACCCAGAGGCAGAAGCTGATGCAGAGAACATGGAGGATGCGGTTACTGGCTTGCTCTCATGGCTTGCTCAGTCGGCTTTCTTATAGAACCCAGGACCACCAGCTCAGGGATGGCACCACCCACAATGGCCCAGACCCTCTCCCATCAGTCACTAATTAAGAAAATGCCACACAGGCCTGCCCAGAGGTCAGCATGAAGGGGAGTTTTCTCAGTTAAGGTTCTCTCTCCACCCCCATGAGTCTGGCCTATATCAAGTTGCCTTGAAAACCAGCCATCTAGTGTTTTATGGAAGAAAATGGGCCAGCTGGGGTAAGTGGGCTATGTAGGCCGCATGGTCAGTATTTGATACTTCACATCATTTCCTTGGACTCTGAGGTCCAAGGCATTCTGGTACCTGAGCCAGGATTATTAAGTCAGCTAAAGATATAGCAAAAGGCACCTCAAAGGAGTAAGAGACAATTTATTTGGAGCCAAATATGAGTAACCATGACCCAGAAACATGGATTCAGTTTGGTCCATGGAAGTGGTTACATAAGAAGCTTTTATTAGTAACAGAACAAAACAAAGCCATAAATCACGTCATTTACCAAATACACTAGTAATGACAACCAGTGGACGACTTAAAGTCAAACATGGTAGTGGGGTGGGGGGATGACTCTGCTATGGTTTCAGATGCTGTCTGATGAGACTCAGCTTTCAACTGGTAAAGTCAATGCTCTACCAAGAATACATTCCAAAGGTTTTACCTGACAGTCACAAGGGTGTTAGGGCAGATACAGAGGTAGACATGAACGGTTATTAAAGGAACCAAGGACAATGTGACTCTGTAACCACCCACAGTGACAAAGTTTCGATCAATCACCCTTGGAGAATCTTCAACAGAAATGAAACTTTTTTCTAGGAACTTCAGTTTACAGAAATGTGTTGGAAATTAAATTCCTTTAAGATTCATTTCATTTTTATTTTATGTATATACATATTATGCATTTTCATGTGCATGTGGGTGCTCATAGAAGCCAGAAGAGTGTCTGTCATACCCCCTAGAACTGGAGATATAGGTGGGTGTGAGATGCCTGATGTGGATATGAGGAACTGAAGTTTGGACCTCTGCAAGAACCTCAAGTGCTCCAAACCACTGAGCCACCCGTCCAGGCCATGATCATTAAACATTTGAGGCAGAATATGTGTTGATGAAAGAAATGAATCTAATGGGGCTGGAGAGATGGCTTCGTGGTTGAGAGCACTGACTGCTCTGCCAGAGGTCCTGAGTTCAATTCCCAGCAACCACAAGATGACTCACAACCATCTGTAATGAGATCTGGCACCCTCTTCTGAGAGCCTGCAGGGATACATGAAGACAGAACACTGTACACATAATTAATTAATTAATCTTTTGGAAAAAGAAATTAATTTAAATGGACTGCTAAACTTTTGTCTGAATAACTGAATGGTGACTGGTCACTTACTGGCCAGGGAAACTTGGGAGAGGAACAAGAGTCATTAGTCACAATAAGGTGGAAAGTGCACTACAGAATCTAAAGGGAAATAGTCAAATATACAAGGAAAAGTCAAGGCCAAAGATGTGTGTTTAGAAGTCACAGACACTAAGGAAAGTTTCCATAATGGACAAGGGATCAGATATGTCAGTTATGTCAGGAGTGTTGAGTAAAATGGAGACCGAAAATTGAGCATTGTGTTTCACAACACGGTGATATTAATAACTGTGGAATGATGGGAACAAATGGAGAAAACTGGAGGTAAGAGACGCCACCTGATGCAATACTCCATCCCTTTAACTCTAGCACTTGGGAGGCTAAAGCAGGAGGTTCGACACAAGTTCAAGACCACCCTAGGCCACATAGCCACATAGCAAGACCATCAGGAAAAAAAGAGTGGACACAGCAAGCATCCAACTATACTATGATGCCCAACTACAGAGCATCAAAGATTAAGGGGAATGTCTAGGCTACTTCAGATAACACCTTTCTTCCTCATGGGGTCAGGGGCTGGGGCTGCTTAAGCTTCTGGTATCAGAAAGTAACTGTTAAGGTCCCTGTGCTCTTGGGATTCAGTGCAGGGCGAAGCAGAGGAATGGAAGGAGGAAGAACCAAACCGGCAGAAAAACAGAATGTCAGTAATTATAAGGATGTGAAATGTGTGTTGAAGGTTGATGGTGGATGGGTGTGGGGTGTTCCTGGAATGCTCCCTGGGAGAAGCAACTCAAAGCAGGGCCTCCAGCCTTTCTCATACCATGGGTAACATTTGGATTGCACACTCGGGTAGAATACAGTGAATTTGGGGGAAACGTGGAAAATGATCCACATAAAAAAACTTCATTGACTTTTTTTACTACAAAATTAAAAGGAAAGTAAAATATATGCCACTAGAGAAGTGTTTAAATATTGATTTATGTAATAGTTCCCAAACACTGCTTGCATCTGTGAACATAATTTTCACATTAGGTTTTTTGCCTGAAAAATGGCTAACTGTCCAGACATGTAAGGCACACCTTACTCCTAGCACTTGAGAGGCAGGGGCAAGTGAATCCCTGTGAATTCATGGCCAGCAAGACTTCTCCATAGAAAGTCTCAGGCCAGCCAAGGTTACATAGGGAGACCCTGTCTCAAAACAACACAAGTTGGTAAAGTTGAAAATTCTTGTACTAATGATGAGAACTGTTTCATATCCAATTTTGCCTTCTTAGTACCAAGTATTTCAGAATAACAGAGGCTGGAAAGTCTAGAATACGCATGCATGGATCTCTGTGTGATCAGCTTAGATATTTGAACAGGACACGGCAGCAGATAATGGGCAGAAATCTGTCTACGAACAAGAGAACAGAAACTGACAGTCACCACCACCTCAAGAAGTCCAGGGCTCACTATCTCCACCATCTGAAAGCCTCACCTTAAGCTTGTGTCCTTACGTTCAGACCATGGCCATCTGGAAGTGGTTCCTTGGCTTACATTTGGATGCCTCGGGTTATGTTTCCAACCCACAGGTCTCACTCCACCCTTGGTCATCCAAGAAACAAGGACCCATTTATCTTACTCGTTCCTCCTCAAGAAACTTTCAAAATATCTGTCTATACTTTCTTCACCCTTCCTCTCTCTGGGCTATCTAACCTCAACTCCTTCCTGACCCTTAGACAATGTCCCTGCCCTGAAATTTGTAGGGAAAAGTACTCAAATTGGCTATAAAACACAATAAAAATTCTTGTGGAGAGTAACTGGGCAAAGTATTTCAAAACCATTTTTACTCAGCAATCTTGGTTCAGGGAATTGTACTAGAGAAAGTGTAGGTAAATATACAGATATGTGTGAGTACATTTACCACAATGTCCATAACAAAAGTTAATTGCAAAGACAGGACATTTCTTAAGGTTATCGGACACCCACACTGTACAATAACACAGAGACACTGAAGGCATGCTCTAGGAGTCATGACACAGTGCTCCAATGTCTTCAACAGAGCAGAAACTGTTAAAACACAGTTTAGACAATATAATCTTTTTAATTTTTATGAGCTTGCATGTATACAAACGCAGAACAAAAGCAGGCAGTATTAATTTCTCAGAGACATTATTAGCATTTTGTTGATAGATATATTTTCTTCTGTATGCAAATTTCTTACCATTAACAGAGTTGCTTTTTGCAAACTGGGAAATAAACTTAATGCTGTTTCCAAGCCTTCCTTTCTCCTTTTGGTTCGTTTTCCCCGAACTCTGTCTCCACCTCTCCCACCTGGGACTGACAGCGGAGGGAGGGTTCATCCTTGGGTACGCTTGCCCTACTTCCGCCTCTCCCACTTGTGGCTTACAGCGGAGGAAGGGTTCATCCTTGGGTAGGCTTGCACTACTTCTGCCTCTCCCACCTGGGACTGACAGCGGAGGGAAGCTTCATGAACAATCAAGAATGGGCTTTCCAAGAAAAAGGAGATGTGCCAAATCCCTCCAAACAACAACCAAAGTGCGCACCAGGTGAAAACAGTAAATAGTTTGTTGCAAGAAACAAGTGTCATTTCAAAACTCGAAGGCCACATCAGAGTTCAGATGGGGGCAGAGGGGAGGTGTGTGCTCGACCTGAGACCAAAGAAGGGGATGATGGGGGCTGGAGAGATGGCTCAGTGGTTAAGAGCCTTGCCTGCTCTTCCAAACGTCCTGAGTTCAATTCCCGGCAACCACATGGTGGCTCACAACCATCTGTAATNAATAAATAAATAAATAAATAAATAAATAAATAAATAAATAAATAAATAATTTTAAAAAGGAGGGGATGAAAAGTGTTTCTATCAACACAGGTCGGAGGAAAGTTAAGTAGAGAACACCAACATCTCAGGAGGTCCAAAAAGACAAGGATCAGCCAGGAGACAAGTAATTAGACAGTCCAAGCCCACAACGATACCAAGCAAGACTTGGGAGCTGAAATTGCAAACCAAACAGCTACTCCCTGCCCCTGTCCCTTCCCAGACATGCGAATGATGTCAGGAAGAAAGGCTTACAATAAGAACTTACTGGGAGAAGCAGGAAGATGGATGTCTCAAGAGCCTAACCCCAGGAAGTCACTCAACCATGACCAGGAATGACATCATCACACAAGCTTCTCCCAGCTGCTTTCCCCTTGACCTCCATTCCAGTCTTCATCTTTGCTCTTATAATGAAGCCCAGTCAAGGACTTAAAGCCAGGTCCAGGAAGCAGAGCTCTGAATATACCTGAATATGTGTAATATACCATTGTCTTGGATGTTCACTCGGAGTGAGACACACAGTGCACAGCAGGCTGCACCTGAAGGTCTCAGCTTCTCCTTTTCCTTGAGAATGTCCAGGGATTGGGCCCTTACCTCCAAGATAGTGGGAGGAAGTGGAGTATGGTCAAGGACCCCAAAGGTATCTTTTCATGAGCCTCCTCATGGCCCCTGTGACCTCCTTATTCCTCAGAGTGTAGACAAAAGGGTTGCACATGGGGGTGACAACTGTGTAGAAGATAGAAAGAATCTGGTCTGTGTCCCCAAGAGAACCTGCCTGAGGCCTCATATAGGCAACAGTTCCAGTCCCAAAAAAGAGTATGACCACAAACAAGTGTGAGGAGCAAGTAGAAAAGATCTTCTGACGCCCCTGGGACGTGGCAACGCCAAGGATAGCGGCAAGAATACAAGCATAAGAGGCCACAATCAATGAGAAGGGCGTGAAGATAAAAGTGACTGTGACAAAGAGATTTCCCACTTCGCCCCAGAAAGTGCTCGCAGTAGCCAGTCTCAGCACAGGCAGGATGTCACACAGGAAGTGATGAATGGTGTTGGCACCGCGGAAAGGCAAAGTGAAGATGAAGACAGAGTGAGTGGTGCCAGTGATGATGCCCGCAAGGTAAGAGACCCCCACCATGCTGGCGCATGTTCCCTGGTTCATCAGGGTGGTGTAATGTAGTGGACAGCAGATGGCAGCATATCGGTCATAAGCCATGGCGGTGAGCAAACAGCATTCGGTAATGCCGAAAAGGGCAAAGAAGTACAACTGTATGAAGCAGCTGCCACGGGGGATGGTGGGGCGGGAAGAGCGCAGGTCAGCCAGCATCCTAGGCACGATGGTAGTGGTGTAGAGGATCTCCACCAGCGAGAAGTGACGCAGGAGGAAGTACATGGGGGAGTGGAGCGCTGAATCGGCCAGCGTGAGCAGGATGATCAGAGAGTTGCCCAGCAAGGTAACCACATAGATACACAGTACACCCCAAAACAGATGGCCCTGGAGAAAGACAAAACCTGAGAATCCCAATAAAATGAACTCTGTTACTTCCGTACCATTGTCACCTCCCATTTCCCCCAAAACCAGACTAGAAAAAAAAGGAGCTAGAGAGGGGACAGTCAGCCAGAAACAAAGGCTGCGGCAGTGAGGATGAAGAGTCGTCCTTGAGAGCAGCCCAGCTTACTGGAGAGGATGCTGAGGAGGATGCTGAGGATGATACTGAGGAGGATGTTGAGGAGGATGCTGAGGAGGATGCTGAGGAGGATGTTGAGGAGGACGCTGAGGAGGATGTTGAGGAGGATGCTGAGGAGGATGCTGAGGAGGATGTTGAGGAGGACGCTGAGGAGGATGTTGAGGAGGATGCTGAGGAGGATGCTGAGGAGGATGTTGAGGAGGATGTTGAGGAGGATGTTGAGGAGGATGCTGAGGAGGATGTTGAGGAGGATGGACTCCTCCTACAACTCCTCCTACGACTCCTGGATGCTGAGGAGGATGTTGAGGAGGATGTTGAGTAGAATGAAGAGGAGGATGCTGAGGAGGATGTTGAGGAGGATGCTAAGGAAGATGCTGAGGAGGATATTAAGGTGAAGGCTAAGGCAAAGACTTAGAATTTTGCCTCCCACCCAGAAAAGAAAAAAAAACAGCTCGAGGGAAGAAGAAAAACCAGAGAAGGTGAGGCACACTGGCAGATTTTCTTGCAAGATTTCTAAGACAGACTTTGTTCCACTCACCCAGGCAGGAGCTAGGAGCAAAAAGCTGGGGACAAAAGCAGTTTCCTTCTAGAAGGTGTTGGGGATGTGGACAGAAGAGTGGGTGAGCAAACAAAAGGCAGATAACCTGGCAGAAGAAAAGTGGGTCCGCCCAGACACAGAAAGTGAGTGGGAAGAGGCAAGAGCAGGAGACAGGAACGCAGAACTGAGGACCACAAGGGCTGTGGAGATTTTACCTGCGAATGGATCCCCAAGGCCCTCAGAGTGCACCTCCGTGGAGCACATCACAGCAGTTCAGTCCCCTGGAGAGCTAAGGAAAGTAGAGGAGATGGAAAACAAGGAGAAGCAGGGAGGAGGTGGCTTCTTCCTCTTCATTGGCCCTCACCCTGAGCTCCCTGCTGTCTGGATCTGGTGGGTCCTCCTCCTCACACCCAGACACAGCAGAGAAATCGCATGTGGAGGGGAATGGTGTGTTCAGGGTCCTTTTGCTAAGCACGAAGTGAGCTGGGCTCAGGAACCCGGTGCTCTAACACTTTGACCGGTTTCTCTAGGTGGGATTGCCAGCCCTTGCCCTAAGGGCTACAGAAGCCTTTCCCACTAGCAGAATTATTCCTTAGCGTTCTGCCCATTCCTGGAAAACACCTTTTCTCCTAGTGCTGGAGATGGAACACAGGGCTTTGTGGACGTTGGCCAGCTTCTTCACTGGACTGTACTCCCAACACCCCCAGGCCTGGCAAGCATTTATAAGCTTTTTATAAAATAGTGTTAATCCTCAAAGAAAATAACTACTGAGTACCAACAGACCAATTCTGGAAGAACTCCCAGCCCAGCACAGGGCTTTGACTCACCCTCCAGCTGCAGAGAGAAGCAATAACCTCACAGTGTCAGAAATGGTAAATGCTCTTCAGATCTCAGCTGGAAAGACAGCATTCACAAAGGCAGATGACAGAGGCGACCAGAGAGGGTGTCTAATGAATAAAGACAAGACACAGATCCTTCCAATTATGTCACTTAAATAAGAAAGGATGTTTTTCATGGCTGTGGCTTGGAACCCAGTTGGATAATCCAGAAAGCTCTTCCAATTCAAGGCAGCCCATTGTCTGCTTGGCCCTTTCTGGTGTGCAGGTATTAGAAAGAGTCCACGTGGGGGGCTCGGGAGATGGTTCTGTACTGAGAGTGCTTGCTACTTCTCCAGGGGTCTGGAGTTCAGTTTCCAGCACCCACATGGCAGCTCATGGCCAGTCTGTTCCAGGGTATCCAACACACCCTCTTCACCTCCTCAGGCACTGCACACATATTATACAAAGACAAACATACACATAAAATAAAAATTTCTTTAAAAGAATTCTAAGTGAGCCTTCGTAAGCACACTAGAGATTGCACGCGTGTTCACGCACTTACCCAAATGCGTGTGTACACACACACACACACGATAATTTAAAAATTAAGTAATTAAATATTTTTAAAGCGTAGGAACTAGAAAGGTGCATCAGCAATTAATAGCATACACTGCTCTTCCAAAGGACCCATTAGATTCCTGCCACCCATGTCACGGCTCACAACCACCCTAATGCTAGCTCCAGGAGATCCAACACCCTCTTCTGGTTCTAACTCACGCATGCTGGAGGGACAACTCAGCAGTTAAAAGCAATGACTACTCTTCCAGAGAACCCAAGTTCAATTCCCAATACCTACACACTGACACATAATTAAAAATAAATCTAAAATTACTTCTTTTACATGATACTATTCAGTCATGCCCTTACAAGCACATTTTGGCATGACACCTGGATTGTGGTATCATAATGTTTACTTGTGTTACCCCAATGCTGCGCTGTGCCATCACAGTGCTACATCATGACATCACATGTCATCACTACGCTTCATGGTCTGGTCATCGTGTGACCACACAGTGCTCCCTGTGATGTCACAGGGGTCAGCTTTATGTTACAACACTACATTTTGACATCACAAGCTCCAGGAGAACTAATGCCCATGTCTGGCCTCCAAGAGTAGCTGAACTCACATACACATACCCCCACAAAGGCAGACACATAACTAAAAATGAAAAGAAAGAATTTGACTTTTTTAAACTTTATTTTTTTAGACAGTCTCTCACTATGCTGCCTTAGTTGGCCAAGAATTAAATATGTAGCCTTCATAGGCCTTGAATTCACAGGGATCTTCCTATCTCTACCTTCCAACTGATTGGATTAAAGGTGTGTGCTGAAAAGAGCCTTTAGTGTGTTTAAAATTGGAGCAATGTCTCAGTGGGTAATTGCACTTGCTCTTTCAAAGGACCCAAGTTCAGTTCCTATCACCCATATGCCAGCAGCTCTCAGTCACCTGTTATGTCAGGTCCAGGGGACATGATGCCCTCTTCTGGCCTCCACAGACATGCACAGATGGGGGGGGAGAGAGGGAGGGAGATGGGGGAGAGAGAGAG
>LOEQ01001726.1:495330-507181 GCA_001685075.1 Bramus lutescens | reverse complement strand
AATGAGATCTGGTGCCCTCTTCAGGCCTGCAAGTATACATGCAAGCAGAACACTTTATATGTAATAAATAAATAAATCTTAAAAAAAGAAAACAATAAAAACAGAAAATCAACAAAATGAAAAGTGCTTCTTCGAAAAGATCAGCAAACTTGTAGCTAAACTGATCAAAACTAAATAAGAACAAGGAAGAGTCAGATTACTAAAATCAGGTAAGATTTACTAACCTTACAAAAATGAGAATTTTGAGGTAATAATATCTTCCAAGTGGCTCTGCCACCTGGGTTTCTGCTGGGAAGCATACTTTTCCCACGCCTCCTATAGGATCTAAGCTATTCTGCTTCTTTGTATCTCTTTAAATTTCTCATTGGAAACTGGGTGTGTTAAATAGTGTAACTGTCAGTTCTAGAAACCAGGTTTTGTCGCTGCTCTTTGTTTTTGTGGCGGCAGCTGCTGCTCTCTCTGTTGTCTGTGTCTTTCCTCCGCTGATTCGGAAGTGTCTATCCTTAGCCACGTGTGACCACAAAAGTTTCTGGCTGGCTTCGCAGTCGAATAAGAAAACCAGAGATTTCCTTGGCTCTGTCTGCCTTCCTGGTAGGTGCCCCACCCTTTGCTGAGGGTGCCATACCTGTTGCCTTCCCTACACTAGCAGGCTGGACCTCTAACCTAGCCTTAAGGTGAGCAAAGAGGTGAGAGATTCTCAAGTGTGCATGGATGCTGCCAGAGATCCCGGGACTGAGTAAGAGCTGCAAAAAGGCCCCTCTGGACATTTCTTCATAAAGTCTGGCCAGTCTGTCCTTTGCTTCAGTGAGCAGCAACCACCAAGGAAATGGAACTTTAAAATTACCACCAACAGCCCTGTGAAAGAGGCTGTTCCAGCAGTTTGCAAACAGAGACTTTAGGAGGCGCGAAGCCTGCTGACCGCCCGCAGGAGCTGCTGGTTTTCTAGTGGGCCTGAGGTTGTTTAAGGCTGGAAGTGGGAAGGGGTGAAGATAAGACTCCTTCAGCTACTCCTTCCACCACACTACTGCTCTCACAAACACTCAGCCATTTCTCTAGGAGATGAGCAGGAGAATCACTTATGATTAATATATTTTAGGCTCATTTCTAGGGTTCTGAGAAACTTTCAGTTTGACCATTTTTGCTAATGACTCCTGGTTTGACTCCACCATCCAGGAAGTGCTTCCTCAAGCTCTGATGTTTTAATCACATTTTTTTTTACTAGTCCCCTGGGACTTTGGGAGAAAAATAACCCAACACTAGAATGCATATTGGAGCAGCCACTGCAGAACTAGAATGACATCGCCTGAAGGAATTAAAAAGTAAACTACAAAAGGACCCATCTAACTTCTGGGTGATAACTACAGGGAAGGAGATGGGTCCACATAAAGACACTTGCACTCCCCTCTTGATGGCAGAACTTTTCGTGGAATGAAAACAATTGTCTATTAACCAGCAAGCAGATAACAAAACTGCAATACGGATATGCAATATTACAATAAGATATTACCCACCCCCACTGGACACAGCATGGAGAAGATCAGAAGACATCATGCAAGTGAAATATGTTACATAAAGATAAAAATACTAGCTGGGCATGGTGGTGTGGTGGCACACACCTTTAATCCCAGCATTTGGGAGGTAGAGGTAGGCACATCTCTGTGAGTCTGAGACCTGCCTCATCTACATGGTGAGTTCCAGGGCTGCCAGAGCTATGTAGAGAGACAATGTCAAAAAAAAAAAAGGAAAAGAAAAATAAAAATGCTGCATGGCCTCACTTCTGTGTGGAATCAAAAAATTTTCTCACAGAGCTAGAGAATGAAATTGTGGCTACAAAGACTGGGGAAATGACTCAGTCAGTAAGCTGCGTACTGCCTCAGCTGTAAGCCTGAACTTGGGTCCCCAGCACCCGTACAAAAGCTGGGTGTATGCACTGTAACTCGCCACAGGAGAGGGAGAGAACAGGCAAATCCCTGGGATCAATATCCATCCCAACAATGAGAGACACTGTCTCACAGAATAACATGAGGAGCGGGTGATACAGGACAATGCCTAATACCAACCTGTCCTCAGAACAATCATCTGCAGAAACACACCCAAAAACATTCGGGGTCTTTGTTTGTTTGTTTGTTTGTTTGTTTGTTTGTTTGTTAAAATAGGGTCTTCAGTGTAGTCCTACCCAACCTAGAGCTTGCTATATAAACCAAGTGTGGTAGTTTGAATGTAACTGGCACCCATAATCTTATAGAGAGTGGCACTATTAGGAGGTGTGGCTTGGCTGGAGGAAAAGTGCCACTGTGGGTGCAGGCTTTGAGGTTTCCTGTGCTAGGATACCACCCAGTATCCTGAAACTGCAGCACTCCCAGCTCCAGCACGTCTGCCTGCACACAGCCATGCTCCCCCTCATAATGATGATGGACTGAACCTCTGAAACTGTAAGGAAGTCACCCAAATTAAATGTTTTCTCTTTGAGAGTTGCCATGATCATAATGTCTCTTCACAGCCATAAAAACCCTAACTAAGACAGAAGTCGGTACACAGGTCTGAGGTATTGCTGTAATAGGCCTGACCAAGGGCTTATTTGGAGGTATTTGGACTTTGGTACTTTGGGTTAGGAAAGCAGTGGAATGCTTTAAGCACTGCTTAATGTGCTACCCTAGTAGAAGCATGGAACACAGAAGTGATAAGAGTTATCTGAACTGTCAGGGATGCACTCAAGAGGTTTCAGAGCAGAAGAATGTTACTATTCTGCCTAAAGATCGTTCTTGTGATATTTTAGTGAAGAAAGTGGCTGCCTTTTGCCCTTGCCTGAAGAGTCTACCTGAGGCTAAAGTGAAGAGTTTTGGACTAATTCCATTAGCAGAGAAAAAAAAAATTCTCAACCAAGTATAGACTCTGCTGTGTGGATGTTAGTGGTAACTCTAATGATGATGTCTAATGAAAAGGCACAAGCTGGGCAGGGTAAATTGCAAAAGGTAAATTTTGAGGAGAAAAAGAGCATCAGGAGGTGGAATGGAGCTAAATCCTGTGTTCAAGGAGATGAACGATTAAGAAATTGAATACAGCGAGTGGTGACCTCGGTGCAAGATTCCACCCAGCTAAGCTTCCAACTTGTGAGAAGGGACAAAAAAAAAAAAAAAACTTAGAGCCAGATGTAGTGGTGCACACCTTTAATCTCAGCACTGGGGAGGCAGAGGCTGGTGGATCTCTGAGTTCGAGCCCAGCCTGGCCAGCTGCTAACAGTCAGTAGAACCAGCCCAAGGGAAAGAAGCGTTTTAGTCAACAAAGTAGAGCAGAGTTGGAGATGTGGAAAGCATTTTGACGTCGAATATGGAGATGCAGAGTTTAGAGTTTGCCCAGTTGGTTTTCAGTCTTGCTTTGGTCCAGTATTTCATTGCTCTGCTCCCTTCCCTGCGTTTTTGGATGGTAATGTATATCACATTGGAAGTATGTGATCTGCTGTTTTATTTTGATTTTTACAGGAGATTAAAATTAACAAATTACACGAAACTCAGAAGAGAACTTTTGAACTTTGAACTTTTTTACATTGTTGAGACTGTGGGGACTTTTGAAGTTGTACTGACACATTTTGCATTATATTGTTACAAGCTTATGGGGGGCCAGAGAGTGAAATGTGGTAGTTTGAATGTAATTGGCCCCCAATAATCTCATAGGGATTATTAGGAGATGTGGATTTGTTGGAGTGCGTGTGGCCCTGTTGAAGAAAATGTGTACTGTGGGGGACGAGCTTTAAGGTTTCCTATGCTCAGGATACTTCTTGCTGCCTGCAAGATGTAACACTCCTAGCTCCAGCACCACGTCTGCCTGCACACATAACGATGATAATGGGCTGAGCCTCTGAAACTGTAAGCGAGCCCCTTCAATTAAATGTTTTCTTTATGAGAGTTGCCGTGGTCATGGTGTTTCTTCCCAGAAATAAAAACCCTGACTCAGACACCAAGCTAACCTCAAACTCACAGAGATCCACCTGTCTCGGCCACCCAAGTTCATTCCCAACACTGGGTCCTCAAAACTTGTTTTTTAAAACGGGGTCTTTCTTTGTAGTCCTGGCTGTCCTAGAGTTTATTGTGTATATCAGACCAGTCTTGAACTCACAGAGATTCTCCCGCCTCTGCTTCCCAAGAACTGGGATTGAAGGCATGCAACTCCATATATGGCCCTCAAAACTTTAAAATTGTGGTTACCCCGGTGTATTAGGAGGAAGAAATGGGGATATTTAAGTCAAAAGCTACGAAGTAACAGACAAGTTCTGCTAGTCTAGAGATCCAATATAGAACATGAAGACTATAGTTAATAATACGCTGTATTCAAAGGAGTAGATTTTAGCTACTCTCGTCATATCAAAAGGAAAACCCTGTGAAATGATGGGCAGGTCAACATGTTTCCGTACAGTAGCCATTTAACTATCTAGATGTATCACATAACATATGCTGTATATCTTACTTTACACAATCAAATTTACACTGTGAATTAGGGAGACGGAGAAACAACCCTAAAAGAAAAGTTTCCAAGGATTCAGTCACCCCCATCAGACCCTAAGCTAAGAAGCCTTCGACTGACCCTGTGTCCCCAGAGCCAGGGAAGGGAGGTGCAGCACTCACAACACAAGGCCAGAGTCAGCTCTGAGGCGGGGGGGCAGGGGGTCAGAGCCAGAGCCAGGCTAGAATGGAGTTGCTCGGGAACAGAGTGAGGTGAAAATCGGCCGTGAACAGAGTGAGGTGAATATCTCTTCTGCTGTTGGTAGATTGTAACTGAGTTTGTGGCTCACTGGTTCCAATGCAATCCAGACCTATCTTGAAAAGAGGGACACAGTTTTCCATTTCAGGACATACAGAATCATGAGCCACATTTGCAACTGCCACAGCTGATGTCAAGTCCATCTATAAACTGCGAGTCCTACGCAGGCCAGTCAGACACTGGGGAGGCAGGGAACTAAATGTCTTCCTTTTTCATACTGCAGATCTATTTAAAGTGAAGAAATAACAGCAAGGAGCCACTCAGTAATGTACTTTTGATGTTTATTTCCAACCAACCAAAAACAAATATTTTTGTTTAAAAAAGTGTTAAATTTGTCCCTGAGCGATACATACCATGGCTGGCCTGGTATTAGCTATGTAAACCAGGCTAGCCTCAAACTCACAGAGATCCACCTGCCTCTTAAATTTTATTTTATGTGTAAATTTCTGTGTGCACGTATGTGTGTCTGTGCATGTGCATGGGGGTGAATCCCACATGTATGCAGATGCCCACAGAAGCCAGAAGAAAGTGTTGAATCCCATGGGATTACAGATGGCTGTGAGCAGCCCTGTGTGCATGCTGGGAACCAAACTGGAGTCCTCTACTGAGTCGTCTCTCCAGCTACCCAGCCAAAATTTGTTTTGTTTTATTTTTGAGATGAGGTCTCATTCTTTAGCCCTGGCTGGCCTAGAACTCTCTATATAGACGAGGTTTGCCTCTGCAGCCAAAATTTTTAATACAGCCAATAAATACATGGTGGTTAATCTTCATTATCAACTTGATTGAATTTAAGATCTGTTGAAACATATCTCTAACTTGTCTATGAGAAATGTTCCAGAAAAGTTTAACTAAAGAAGGAAGATCCACCCTGAGTGTGGGTGACATCATCCCATGGACTGGGGTCCCTGAGTGTGGGTGACATCTGGGTGACATCATCCTATGGGCTGGGGTCCCTGAGTGTGGGTGACATTGCCCCATGGACTGGGGACCCTGAGTGTGGGTGACATCATCCCATGGGATTGGGGTCCCTGAGTGTGGGTGACATCATCCTGTGGGCTGGGGTCCCTGAGTGTGGGTGACATTGTCCCATGGACTGGGGACCCTGAGTGTGAGTGACATCATCTGTCGGGAGCACCATGTTGAGAAGCCATCTATTGTAGCCATACACTGGTATGACATCTGTCGGGGTTCAGCCTTGATGGGTTCATACGTCCCAGGGTATGGGCATGTGGATTAGAAATGTCAGACAGAATGAACAGAGATACCAAATAAAAACAGAGACAGAGAATAGTACCGGGAGGGCAGTCCAGTGAACATTGAATCTGCCCGTGTTTACTTCTTATGATCTTTAAACACTCCAATCCACTAGAAGGGAAGAAAGCCAAAGACTTTTTCATTATGTTACAAGAAACAGACAAATGATTACCAAAACACCAAATAATCACACCCTAGGTCAAGATATCCTGTTAGTAGCCACACCTTAAGTTAAATATCCTGTCAGTAACCTTAAAAAAGGAAGACTAGGCCTGAACTATCTGACCTTTAGTCAAGGTGGAACGGATCCATTTCTGTGGGCTCCCACAGTCATCCCATGGGCGGGGGGCCCCCTGAGTGTGGGTGACAACATCCCATGGGCGGCGGGGGGGGCTGTCCGAATAAAAAGGAGAAAGAGGACGTTGAACACCAGCATCCATCTCTGCTTCCTGACTGTGGACACCATGTGACCAGCTGCCTTTCCCTCATATATCCTTTCTTTCTTAGACCGTGAGCCAGAACCAATCCTTCCTTAAGCTGTTTTTGACAGACATTTTGTCACAATGAGAGAGTAACTAATATGAAATTCCAGGCTAATGTGTCTTTATTAACATTAGCAGAGCTACCTGAGGCCCTTCGTGAGCACTGGCTCAAGCGTCCTTCTCGTCCCTCCTGTTAAGATGACCTCTCCTCCCTTCCTAGCTGGGGAGTTCTTTGCTCCCGTATAAGGAGAAAAGAGTTAGAATTCAGGTAAATAAGCTTCATTCTTTCCTGCCAGGATAGTTTCAGACCAATGGTTCAAGGCTGGATCCTCCTAGTAAACTTGTGGGGAGTAGGGAAGTGTGTCCTTACTCTCCCGCAATCCTGTCTGTGTGGCACCCCCATTGGAGTCCTGTTTCCAATTCCAAGCTTGGAACAAGTCTTCTTACACTGTTCCTTTATTGTCTGGCCCAGGGAATGATTACAACGTACTTTAAAATGAGACCTGAAGTTGAAGTTGTACTCTTTGGGGCTGAAGAAATGGCTCAGAGGTTCAGAGCACTGCCTTCTCTTCCAGAGGTCCTGAGTTCAAGTGCCAACAATCACATGGTGGCTCACAACCATCCGTGATGAGATCTAGTGTCCTCTTCTGGCCTTCATGATGGCTTTCATGCATACATGCATAAATCTTAAAACACACAGTTGCAACCTTCTCTACATAATTCATTCTCTGCATCACACCAGCAAAGGAACCCTGGCACATCTGGGTGTTTTAAAAGAAGGGAGTTTCACATAGACCTTTTCTTTCTCTCAATCTATGTTCAGGTTCCAGATTTTGTCCAAATCATACCAGAACTTTCTCTGTCTGGATTTCATCAGATTCTAATGGGGGAAGAGCTACCTCCAGTTCCACATTTGACACAGACAGACATTGTGTATTGTGGCCAATCCACCTAAGAAGCAAACATACCACATCATAGCATGGATTAATTTTTCACCAAAGTCAATAACACTAAGTTTTATATTAAGAAAGCATGTATCATTCCCTTTTTTGTTTTTGTTTCTCAAGACAGAGTTTCTCTGTGTAGCCTTGGCTATCCTTGATCTCACTTTGCAGATCAGGCTGGCCTCAGAGATCCACCTGCCTCTGCCTCCTGACTGCTGGGATTACAGGCATGAGCCACCACAGCCCAGTTCCAGAAATCTTGTGTCATTCTTAATGTTAAAAGTGTACCCTAGCCCTCACTCGCAGCCGACGGCCTGCTTCTCCTCTTGTGCTCCCGCCGCCGCCCCACAGAAACACTTTGACTACCCACAGTCCTTCGCCAGATGAGACCAGTGTCCCGGGCACTGGCTCCTCATTTCACTCAGGCCTATACCAAAGATGTAAAATTTGGTGTGGATGCTCAAGCCTTAATGCTTCAAGGTGTAGACCTTTTAGCCGACTCTGTAGCTGTTAACCATGGGGCCAAAGGGAAGAACAGTGATTATTGAGCAGAGCTAGGGAAGTCCAAAGTCATGAAAGATGAGGTCACTGTTGCAAAGTCAATTGATTTAAAGGACAAATACAAAAATATCAGGGCTAAACTTGTTCAAGATGTTGCCAATAACACAAATGAAGAGGCCGGGGATGGCACTACCACAGCTACCGTTCTGGCACGTTCTATTGCCAAGGAGGGCTTTGAGAAGATCAGCAAAGGGGCCAACCCAGTAGAAATCCGGAGAGGTNGGGCTAAACTTGTTCAAGATGTTGCCAATAACACAAATGAAGAGGCCGGGGATGGCACTACCACAGCTACCGTTCTGGCACGTTCTATTGCCAAGGAGGGCTTTGAGAAGATCAGCAAAGGGGCCAACCCAGTAGAAATCCGGAGAGGTGTGATGTTGGCTGTTGATGCTTTAATTGCTGAACTGAAAAAACAATCTAAACCTGTGAGGACCCCTGAAGAAATTGCTCAGGTTGCTACAATTTCTGCAAATGGAGACAAAGACATTGGAAACATCATTTCTGATGCCATGAAGAAGGTGGGAAGGAAGGGCGTCATCACAGTGAAGGATGGGAAAACCCTGAATGAAGAGTTAGAAATTATTGAAGGCATGAAGTTTGACAGAGGATATATTTCCCCATATTTTATTAACACATCAAAAGGTCAGAAATCCCAAGATGCCTGTGTTCTGTTGAGTGAAAAGAAGATTTCTAGTGTCCAGTCCATCGTGCCTGCTCTGGAAACTGCCAATGCTCATCGGAAGCCCTTGGTCATCATTGCTGAGGACGTTGATGGAGAAGCTCTAAGCACACTGGTCTTGAACAGGCTGAAAGTGGGTCTTCAGGTTGTGGCAGTCAAAGCGCCAGGGTTTGGGGACAACAGAAAGAACCAACTTACAGATATGGCTATTGCTACTGGTGGTGTGGTATTTGGAGAAGAAGGGTTGAATCCAAACCTTGAAGATGTTCAAGCTCATGATTTAGGAAAAGTTGGAGAGGTCATTGTCACTAAAGATGACGTCATGCTTTTGAAAGGAAAGGTGACAAGGCTCCAATTGAGAAACGCATTCAGGAGATCACTGAACAGCTCAACATCACTAGTGAATACAAAAAGGAGAAGCTGAACGAGCAGCTCGAAAAGCTCTCAGATGGAGTAGCTGTATTGAAGGTTGGAGGAACAAGCGATGCTGAGGTGAATGAGAAGACAGCACTATAGACGCTCTCAATGCCACACAAGCAGCTGTGGAAGAAGGCATCGTGCTAGGCAGGGGCTGTGCTCTGCTTCGCTGCATCCCAGCCTTGGATTCCCTAAAGCCTTCTAATGAGGATCAGAAAATAGGTATAGACATTATTAAAAGAGCACTCAAAATTCCCACGATGACTATTGCTAAGAATGCAGGTGTTGAAGGGTCTTTGATAGTAGAGAAGATTCTGCAGAGTTCCTCAGAGGTTGGGTATGATGCTATGCTCGGAGAATTTGTGAACATGGTGGAAAAGGGAATCATTGATTCGACAAAGGTTATAAGAACTGCTTTATTGGATGCTGCTGGGGTTGCCTCCTTGCTAATGACAGCAGAAGCTGTAGTGACCGAAATTCCTGAAGAAGAGAAGGACCCTGGAATGGGTGCGATGGGGGGAATGGGAGAGGGAATGGGAGGTGGCATGTTCTAATTCTTAGAATAGCACTTTGCCCTTACCAGTGAACTGTGACAGGAAGCTCAAGGCAGGTTCCTCAGCGATACCTTCAGAGAAGCCCCTGAAGAGAATGAAGAGAATGCTGGCTGATCACTATAACCATCAGTTACTGGTTCCCATTGACAATACATAATGGTTTACTGCTGTCATTGTCCATGCCTACAGATAATTTATTTTGTGTTTTTGAATAAAGACATTTGTACATTCCTGATACTGGGTGCAAGAGCCATATACCAGTGTCCTGCTTTCAACNATCACTATAACCATCAGTTACTGGTTCCCATTGACAATACATAATGGTTTACTGCTGTCATTGTCCATGCCTACAGATAATTTATTTTGTGTTTTTGAATAAAGACATTTGTACATTCCTGATACTGGGTGCAAGAGCCATATACCAGTGTCCTGCTTTCAACTTGAGTCACCAAGGCAGGCAGTCCTGCTAGTCCATCCGCTAAGGTTAGGACTGTGGCGCTTGTGCCACCAGACAGAGGTCAGAGGCGGCCTTTCTGTGGAGTGAGAGTAACGGTACAAAGTAGAGGAGTATGCAATTATGTGAACCTTTGTGCAATAAAATTTTGTTTAAAGTTCAAAAAAAGTGTACACTATTCCTTGCAGGATACTAACTCTAATGTCATTGCACTGAGGACTCTTTGGCTGAACTTGGTTAGGGATTGTTGGTCTCTCAGGGGCTTCCAGGCCATAGGTGCAACTCCAATCCATTCTCTCTCTCTCTTTCTCTCTCTCTCTCTCTCTCTCTCTCTCAAGAAAAAATGGGTTATAGCATATCTTAACACACATGCATCATATCCGGTGACTTCAATTATTTTTGTAGGGAATAACAAAACATCATCTTAAAACACAAAAGATCAGCAGGCAGGAGTCACACACTGAGCACATATGTACCTAACACGAGAAGCATGCAGGGTGTGAGAGCCATAGTCTCTTCAGTCACTCTTCCCCGTGCTCCCTGGGAGGAAACTTACAAGCTAATGCAGGGCGGTTTAGCATCCACCCTTTTGAAATGAGCAAGTATTGCCTTGGATTACAAGAATGATATTTGCTTTAGCTGTTTGCAGATCCTGCCTGACCTTTACCCTGGTCCTAAACCTTGGCCCATTCCTGGTGCTCACTGATCCCTAACCCTCCAAGTTGAGAGCCCAGCCCCAGTCCCTGCCCAAGTCCACATCTGCCTTATGAGATTTCTGGCCTGACCTTTGCAGATCCTAGCCTGCCTAATCTTGGCTAGATTTTACTTGAACCCCAAAGCTAAAAGGAGAGTCTGAGGAACGGATGGGCAGTAACAGGAGACATGGGCAGAGGCCATCACTTGCATGGCATTATGTGCAGCAATGAGGAACTCAGGTGTGTGTTAAAGACAGTGGAAATTCACTAGACAGTGTCTAGAAGTAAGGGTGGAAGTGAAGAAGTCAGCCACGAGGCAATTAGGGTATGCCAGCCAGGAGAGGGTCATGGTCTGGTTGTGGGACCCAGGGCAGCCTGAACACACATAATGTCTGGCCACATATGGGGCCCAGGCTACACAGCTTCCATAGCAGGCAGCACCGGCTTCCAGAAAAAGCCATCAGCTGACACCACGCAGGGACAGCCAGCACTGAAGAGGAGTACCTGACATTCCAACCAGTAGATAAGATCACCAGATGCCCCTGAGTTCAGGACTCACCTAGTCCCCTTTTGCCAAAACTCCTAGACAGAAGCTAGTCAATCAGGGTACTGAACCCCGGAAATCCCCTAACCCCAACCTCTACTATGATATTAAAAAAAAAAAAAACCTCAACTGGGCTTGGCACTTTCTGCTCTCAATTACTGCATCGGACAGACAGAGTCCAAGCTTAAACTGGAATAAAGGCTCTTGGCTTTGACATACAGGACTCGGTCTCCTAGTTGGTTTTGGAGGGCTCTATGATCTGGGCATAATACTGGTAAAGTCATGCCAGCAGAGATAAAAGAAGTGTGTGACATTACCAAATCAGGAAAGAGAGCAGACAGGGCTTAGGGACTGCTAATACAGGTAGAACTGGGGGGAAAAGAAAATATAAGTCCTGTCACCACTTCCTGAGTATCGGGTTATAATCGTGTGCTATACTATACACAATTTAAGCAGGACTTGTAATTCCTTTAGCCACCCATAAGGCTGCACTTCCGGGCTCGGAGGCCAGC
>LOEQ01001726.1:428779-441451 GCA_001685075.1 Bramus lutescens | reverse complement strand
TGGGTTCCAGCTGGTCTGCCACCACAGCTAAGGCCCAGACTGGGAATCCTGGAGTTGACAATCCATTGCCCAAAGTAATAGAGAAAGGGTGTCTGGGAAGAAGCCTGGGCGTGCTTGAGGGAGTCCCTTCCCCTCGCAGGGTGCCAATTTCCTCACCTCAAAAATAAAGGGTTTTGGTTTTATGTTTGTGAGGTTCTTTTTTAAAGGTCTGACGTTAGTTGACCAGAATAGTAAGTTTCCAGAATAGTAAGAAGTGCGTGGGGAACCCTCTTAGCATCACCTCTTAAATACGAAGTCTGCTCCAATCCCTTTCCCCTTCCCCAGAGAAGAGGAGGCGAGAGGCCATCACTGCGGCGACCTGCCTGACCGAAGCTTTGGTGGATCACCTCAATGTGGGGTATGAACCTCGTCCCTCAGCTCGTTTCCTCCATCCACTCTGGTTAGACAAAGTCTGGGCCATTCTCCTAAAGGATCCATCCAGGTGCCCCAGTTACTCCCCTGACCTCCCTCCCCCTAATGTAACTTCACGGAGACCTGAGTCAGCTTTGACCCTTAAGCAGCTGCAGTGGTCAGGAAAGTTACCAGAATTCCCCCCTCCCCATACCAACCTCCCTGGCACAGCTTGATGCCACCTGGCCAACTCGATTCACCCTTTTAAATCCAGCTGTCACTTGGGTGGGAGGGAAGGACAACCGCTTTCCTTCCTTCCCTCCTACTCCCTGGCAAGCCTGGGAAACAACTGGCAGGAACAAGAGGGCCCAGCTGGTAGAACTGAGGAAGAGCCTACGCCAAGAGCTATGACAAAAGCAGGCTGTCTCTTCCCTTCCTTCCGGGTCTCCAGGGACTCTACCCCCAGCCTCATCCCAATGATAGGCAAAGACTTGAAAAGACTTCCTGGAGCTGCGTGACTCAGAGGAGCGCAGAGATGGTGCCTTGATAGTCTGCCTACGGGAAGAAAGGAGGCACACACTAGGCCTTCCGCTCAGGGCAAGCAGAACGGCTCAGTTGTAAGTCCAGAGACTGAGTCATCCAAGGGAGACATGCAGGGCTTGGGGTCATCTCCATTACTCATCTAAGAGATTAGGTGGAAAATGGCTGTGGTTGGGGCCTCTGGTCTCCTTGGTCTCCAGACAGCTGTCCCCTCTCAATGCTCCCACATTGGCACCTTTGCTACCATTTGTGAGGCTGGCTGGATTTCTCTCTTTTCTATTGCTAGATGCCACCCCGCATTCAAGCTTTGAGGGCAGCTAAGCCAAATCCAGATTAGAAAGGGTTTTGTGTTGCTACCCACAGCTCCTATTCTCCAGAAAACGAAACAAAGGCTTGGTCTGTCTCAGCCCTTGTCAGGTGCCCTGCCCGCTTTCCCGGACCCCCACACACACACATTCCAGTGGGTGGTGGCACCGGATGTGGAGACTCCTTACTGACCTAGAGCATTGGGATCGGGAATGAAAAGGTCATCTGCTAGTAAGAGAGGGAACAGCAGTTACATAAAAGAAGCAAAAAAAAATCAGTGCAAGATGGAACACCAACCCCATGGTAGTCATGGCAACCACAGCCAGAACCTTGATTGACCAGAAAAGAAATGTTGCCCGGAGCATAAGGACAGGAGTATGCCATGTGTGTGTGTGTTCACTCGTCTTTGTGGGTGAAAGGACTGTGGGTGGGGGACTTAGGTGTGACCGCCCATACACCTGTAATCCCAGCACTTGGACAAGAGAGGCAGGAGGATTGGGTCAAGGCCAGCTTCATCCCCATAGCAAATTTGAGGTCCTCCTGGGCCACATAAGACCCCGTCTCAAAGGGAGTGGGTGTGAGAAGGCCAAGAAAATCTCTTGGGATAGGCTTATTTGACCCAGGGTTCCTAAGGAGAGGGCTGACTCTCCCATCTCATCCCAGATGCAGGGAGGGGCCTGGTTTCTTTCCCAGCTTCTTGCTGAACCCGGGCCTTCAAATCACTGCCAGATGTGTCCCTGCTGCTAAATTTTCCCACGCTCCCTTTTCCCTTCCTGCTTCTTCCTCAGGGATATCCCCCAGGTTAACCCTCCCTGCCCCATATCAGCTACAGAAACTCCTTGAGAGGATAAGGAACGGTATGTTTCTACTAGCTCCCAAATTGGCTTTCTTGGGAACCCTAGAGTTGTAAGGAGCCTGCTTCATTAGGGTCATACCCAGAAAAGGCCAGAATCCCAAGGCTTCCCCAGCTGATCCTCCCAGCACGGTCCTGGGCCCTGAAGGCCACGCCCTATGAACTGGATGAGCTGACATCTTCCTCCAATCCTTAGTGTGGCCCAGGCCTACATGAACCAGAGAAAGCTGGACCATGAGGTGAAGACCCTACAGGTCCAGGCTGCCCAGTTTGCCAAGCAGACAGGCCAGTGGATTGGAATGGTGGAGAACTTCAACCAGGCACTTAAGGTGGGCCACACTCAACACAGTTGCCTTTATTTGAGCCCCCATTGGCTATCTTCAGTCTCATAACTGTCTCAGACCTAGGGTTAATGAGGAGGTGGGGGTAGTCCCAGATATTCCTTCTGATGTCAGAAAAGTCAGAAAGAAGGCAGGATTTGGGGATGTGTCTCAGTGACATGTTTAGGGTCCTGGGTTCTACAGAAAACCCTCAGTGTGGTACATAGTCCAGTCGTACCAGGTACTCTGGAGCCTGAGGCAGGAGGATAGCTTGAGCCCAGAGTGGAAGCCAACCTGAGTAATGTTGCAGTAATCTGTCTCAAAGAAAGGCAGACAGACAGACAGAAAAGCAGTTGGTGTATCTGAGTGAGCAACCTCAGCCTAGGAGGCATAATCTATCCACCCTGATTCCTAGCCTCCAATCTCCTCTCCCTTTCCCAGGAAATTGGGGATGTGGAGAACTGGGCTCGGAGCATCGAGCTGGACATGCGCACCATTGCCACCGCGCTGGAATATGTCTACAAAGGGCAGCTGCAGTCTGCACCATCCTAGCCTCTCTCCTCTCCCCAAACCCTCTTCTTACCCTCCCATATGGGAGGGAGACTCGTAGGCCACAAATAAAACACAAGGTTCCATTCTGTGTGGTGTGTTTGATGGAGTCACTAGCTCCTGCATGGTAGTGGGGTTTCCAGGTTGTTTCCCTATGGACACCAGTGCCTTTTGTGGAGGGTGACAATATTCCTCTTACTGCACCTACTCTTCCTTGAGCTTGATGCAGGTGCCTTTTGGCTGAGCTGGAAGTTTCCTCATCCCTGCCCAGAGGAGGCCTCAGTTCAAAACTTTCTACTTCCAGACTGGAGTTTCCTACAGGGAATTAAGGCAGGGAGCAGGACCTAGTCCTTGGCTCTGGCTCTCGGCCCCACCACATGCTCACATGCTCTTCCAGGCTGCCGCTAAGCAGTGTCATGAATCTGGGCCAGGTGGGAGATTAATTCCTGGGGCACTTAAGGGCTGAGAAGGAAAAAAAAAAATAACAGGTCTAGGGCCACCCACAGAGAGGGGCAGCTGCCATCCTTGGTAGTTCCTACCTCCTAGGAGACAGTAGCATAGCTGGTCAAGAGGCCAGGCTGAGAAAGACAGCCTAAGGCCAGAACTGCCCTCTGCCAAAACCTAGCTTCAGCCAGGCAGGCTTCAGCCTCTTAGCTCCTCCTCCTCATCGCTGCCCTCACCGCCCCCTAAACACAGAGACACTTAACACCCCTGCTCCGCAGCAAGAGTCCTCCCCTCCAGACTTTGGCCTTAGCTGTAGCTAGTGTGGGAGCCTGGGAAGGCTGAGAGCAAAGTCTCTTAAGCAGACGAAAAAGCTACAGCTTCACACGTTGTGTGCCTGCCTGCCAGCTTTGCCCAGAGGTGAGTGGAGCGGTGGGAAGGGGAATGGGTACTCTGAAGACTTGCTAGGGACGGCATGTGTTGATCGTTCCAGGCTTCCAGCTTCACGCACTGTCCTCACACAGAAGCCCTTTGATCTCCCACGATGCTGAGATGGCCCTGGAGGGTATCGCAGCGCAGTTTGCTAAATGAGAAAACAGGCTCCAAGCAGTGAAGGTGTCCAGCTTCACTTTGAGGCCACCAGGGCTGAAATGCAGGGCTCTCTACTCCAGAAGTAAGGCAAGGATGCATCCAGAGGGTCTTGGTGTTCCTGGATTAGTAGAAGGTACAGTGGTACTCCAGGTCCCTCTGCTCCCACACAACACGTTTGTACACAGAGCCAGCTCAGGTTTATTTCATTAGCTACAAACGTTAGTTTGTTAGTGTGTGCCCACATCTGTTTGGCACAATAAGCCATAACCTGCCAATCATCTGCCAAGCAGATGGTTTCTTGGCTTGACTGGTCAGACCAGACATTTCCAGCGTAGTAGATGGTGGGGGCCAGGGCTGAAGGGACAGAGGGAATGACAAGCTTTCCCGCCCAGTCTAGGCTGCCATCTGCAGGGCATCGCATCTAACCATGTGGCTGCCTCTGCTTCTGNTTCTGGGTGCCTTGCTGTGGGCAGTGCTGTGGTTGCTCAGAGACCGGCAGAGACTGCCTGCCAGCAATGCTTTCATCTTCATCACTGGCTGTGACTCAGGCTTTGGGCGCCTTCTGGCACTGCAACTTGACCAGAAAGGCTTCCAAGTCCTGGCCAGCTGCCTGACCCCCTCTGGGGCAGAAGACCTACAGCAGATGGCCTCCTCCCGCCTCCACACAACACTGCTGGATGTCACTGATCCCCAGAATGTCCAGCAGGTTGCCAAGTGGGTAAAGACACAAGTTGGAGAAACTGGTGAGTAAGTGGAGCCCCCAGGAACCTGGTCTGTACAGTAATCCCAGGGGTCACTGGGGCTGTGGGGAGGAATGGGGTTCAAATATTCGCAGGAGAGGAACTTTCCCAGAATCCCAGCCTGTGTCTCTCATTTCCCCACAGGGCTTTTTGGTCTGGTGAACAATGCTGGTGTGGCTGGTGTCATCGGGCCTACACCATGGCTGACACGGGATGACTTCCAGCACGTGCTGAATGTGAACACACTGGGTCCCATCGGGGTCACCCTTGCCCTGCTGCCTCTGCTACAGCAGGCCCGGGGCCGGGTGGTCAACATCACCAGTGTCCTAGGTCGTCTANAGCCAATGGCGGGGGCTACTGTATTTCCAAGTTTGGCCTGGAGGCCTTCTCAGACAGCCTGAGGTGAGGGTGCACAGCTCCAGCCCAGCCTGGAGAGGGACAGGGATCTTACTCCAATAGGTACACTCAATGCTGGCACAGGCCAGGAGAATTGGGAGAGGAGACAGGGTTATAGAGAGCTGAAATCCCAGGCTTTATCACCTACAAGCTATGTCCTTAAATAACTTACACTTGTGTGTGTTATTTGAGACAAGTCTCACTGTGCCATCCTGACTGAGCTGGGACTCACAGAAATCAGCCTGCCTCTGCCCCTCTGCCTCCTAATGCTGACCTCCTAGTGCTTAAAGGTGTGTGACCACCACCGCACCAAGCAGGGACTTTTTCTTTCTTTCCTGTTTTTCGAGACAGGGTTTCTCTGTATAGCCCTGGTTGTCCTAGAACTCACTTTGTAGACCAGACTGGCCTCGAACTCACCAAAATCTGCCTGCCTCCGCCTCCCAAGTGCTGGAATTAAAGGTGTGCGTCACCATTGCCCGACCTCCTTATTTTTTGAGTCAGGGTTGCACTCTGTAGTCCAGGCTGGCCCCAAATTCTTAGCAATCCTCCTACTCAGCCTCTTGAGCACTGGCATTACAGATGTGAGCTACCACACACCTAACGAGGTTATTTCATTATGTTTGTTTTTTTTCTTCCAAATCTGTTAAGTCAGAGATTTGCCTCATGGGGGTTCAGAGCAAAGTGGGGTATGTACAAGAACCCATCAGTGCCTTAGATGTTGGGAAACCTTTTGTCATTTATTTTTAAATGGCATTTACTTACACACACACACATATGTACACACATAGAACAGACACACATACATATTTACTGTGTGTACGCACGCACGAATGTAGGGGTACCATGGCGTGCATGTCAAAGTAAACCCGTGGGAGTCTGTTCTGAGGTGGCGAGGCAGGAGCCCTTCCTCCTTGATGAGTCATCCCACCAGCCCTCACATCACTATTTTTGATGTTTGTTTTGGTTTGGTTTTGGTTTGGTTTGGTTTTCGAGACAGGGTTTCTCTTGTGTAGCTCTGGAGCCTGTCCTGGAACTAACTCGCTCTGCAGACCAGGCTGGCCTCAAACTCACAGAATCCTCCTGCCTCTGCCTCCCGGGTGCTGGGATTAAAGGCGCCACCATCACCTGGCTCCTCATATCACTTTTAACAGAAAAACTAGGATTTTTTCTTTCCATCCTCTCACCCATTCTGTATGAACAGCTATTACTGTGGGGTAGGAGTGTTGGGGTAGGAGTGTTGAGACACACCCCTAGGCCAGGTCTGCCCTTCAGTTTTGAGACAGGGTCTACTATAGACCAGGAGGTCTTTTTTTTTTTATGTGTATTGGTGTTTGGCCTGCAGGTATGTCTTATATGATGGTGTCAGATCCTCTGGCACTGGAGCTACAGACAGTGGTGAGCTGCCATGTGGGTGCTAGGAATCGAACCTGGGTCCTCTGGAAGAGCAGCTAATGCTCTTAACCACTGAGCCAGTTCTCCTGTCCTTTTTCCTTATATTTTTGAGACAGGGTATCACTTTGTAGTCTAGACTGGCCTCAGACTCACAATCAAGTGCTGGGCTCACAGACACAGCCTTCACTTCGGGCCTCCCATAACATCTGAACAACAATGTTCAAAGTCGGTGGGACTGTAAAGGAGCTAAGACAACCATGGGAGCAGGAGAGTCTGAATTCGAGACAGAAGCCCAGCGAGTCAGGAAGGCTGCCTTCATCACCGTTCCTGACAGATAATTTCATTGCCTCTGTCCCCTTGCCTGTTCTTCCAGTCAGCATCACAGAACACAGATACACTTGGGTCTCAGCACGGGCCAGAACAGGGCGGCAGGATGCACCCCTACCTGAACTATCAAGTCACCTGCCAGCTAATACCAGTCTAGAGTCCTCACACCCAATACTCAGGACTCAATCTTACAAGGCTCTAGATCAAGAACTGGCAGCCTGCAGTTATCAACCAGATGGGCACAGCTGCCTTCAGGCTAATAATGGTTTTTATATATTTAAATAGTTACATTGTAAATGGTTATACAAGTACATTAATTTTGCCAGATATTGTGGCATACATCTTTTAATCCCAGCACACATGGCAGAGGCAAGAGTATCCCTGAGTTTGAGACCAACCTGGTCTACATAATGAGTTCCAGTCCAGCCAGGGCTACATGGTAAAACCCTGTAGCAAAATAAATAAAAACACTAATTTTGTCTGGCCTGTAGTACATCAAATTTTACTATCAAGAAAAAGTTAAGGGATGGGGTGAGGAGAGGCTCATCAGTTAAGATCACTTTATGATCATGAAGACCCATACCCACATGACTCTCCTGCCCTTCATGCATATGTGCACTCACACGTGTACACACGCACACACGCTCACATATGCACACACATGCACTCATACATGTGCACACATGCACACATTTACATGAATCTTTTTGAAGGCAGGAACAGAAGGATCCTGAATTCAGAGTTAATCTGGACTACATTAGCAGCATGAGGCATTAGGCTTGATCCCAAGCACCTACCCCCACCAAAGAAAAGGAAATACAGCTTGCTAACCATTAATCTAGTTAACAGGAGAAAATACATAATAGAGGTGTGCTTAAGTGAGACCCACCCATACTTCTAAGACTAGGGAAGCTGAGGCAGGGGACTGAGGCCAACCTGGACTACAAAACAAAATCCCCCCTCCCCAGCACAGTAGCACAGTGATATAGGCTTGTAATCCCAGCACTTTCAAGGCCAACTTCTACTACGTAGCAAACTCAAGCTACATGAAAACCGATCTCAAAACAATTTTTTTTTCTTTCAAGCCAGCAAAATGGCTGAGCGCTTCCTTACAAGCCGGCCATCCTGAGTGTAGTGGACATCCATGGTAGAAGAAAACCAAATTGTCCTGTGCCATCCAGACATGGACAGTGGCATACACACATACACAAAAAGATTAGCCTAAACTACACAGTGAGACCCTGTCTCATAAAATAAATTTTAAAAAACGAGAGAGAAATATCTAGCTAACATAACAGCTCACACCCATAATCCCAATACATGGAAGGCAGAGACAGAAGCTACCAGGAGTTCAATGCTAGCCTGGGCTACGTGAGACTCTTGTCTCAAAAAACAAAAAAAGGGGTCAGAGAGATGCCTAGGAGGATAAGAGTGATTAAAATCTGCTCTTGCAGAGGACCCAGGCTGGTCCCCAGCACCCACATGGTGGGTGGTTCACAACAGCCTGTAACTCCCCCAGCACCCACAAGGTGGCTCACTTCGGTCTGTAACTCCAGCTGCAAGGGACCTGACACCTGACCAATGAAGGCTCCGGCATATACAGGGACTCATGCAACGCACATAAATAATCAATAAGCTTTTTAAAAAGAGAATATAGGGAAAACAAAGTGAAAGCTACCTAGCCCTGGGCTGGTGATGGTGTGGCGCAGTTTCTTGTCCACCATACACAGGCCCTAGGTTTATCCTCAGTGCCAGGAAGAAAAACAAGAAACTCCCCATGCTCCCCAGCCCAGGCCAACCAGCGATAGCCTTTCCTGTCAGGATGCGCAGCTCTACACTGTCACACCTTCCCATCTCAGATCCCTCACTCGTGGGACCCCTCTGCCCACCCTCCAGGCGGGACGTGGCTCCATTTGGAGTACAGGTCTCCATTGTGGAGCCTGGCTTCTTCCGAACCCCTGTGACCAGCCTGGAGAGTCTGGAAAACACGCTGAAGGCTTGCTGGGCCCGGCTACCACCGGCTACACGGACCCACTATGGGGAAACCTTCCTCACTTCTTGTGAGTAGCTGGGCCCATATTGAGTGCACGGCGGGAAAAAGAGGGTCAGGAAGGTCAGGCCTCGTAGGGAGGAAAAGGGCAGGCAGAGGGAAGTGGTGTCGCTTCCCAAACCGGGCAGCCAGCCCAGGTGATCTATAAAACAGCCTAAGAGGGGTGGCGGGGAGGGAGCCTGCACGCGCACACTAACTACCGGCATCTTCCAAGATACAGATCTCCAAGTGCAGCGCCGCATCATGAACCTGATCTGTGACCCAGACCTAGAGAAGGTGACCAGCTGCCTGGAGCATGCCCTGACTGCTCGTCACCCCCGAACCCGCTACAGCCCAGGCTGGGATGCCAAGCTGCTCTGGCTGCCTGCCTCCTACCTTCCGGCCAGCCTGGTGGACGCTGTGCTCACCCGGGTCCTTCCCCGGCCTGCTCAGTCAATCTCCTGATTCCAACTTTCCGGCGAAGGGCTGATTGTGAAGGGCAAAACATGTATTTCTGTCTCCACTCTGGTGCTGCCTGGTTCCTGGCACAAAGTTGGCTCTCAATAAATATGTATTGTTTTAAAAGAAAAAGTAGGTGGACAGAAGTGGAGGTACTCGTGGGAGCCTGACAAGATTTAGTATCTAAAATCCCTAAGCTGCCTAGAGCTGGGACTCTAGGGCCTCTTTGCTGCCTGCAAAACTTCTGTTGTCCACTGGGGGTGTAAGGAACTACCTTCCATTTAGAGAGGCTTTTTGGAGCTGCACTTGGAGAGATGGCCACAAGAGGACACTTTGGTCCGATTTTTCTGCGTGGAGTAGTGAGCATTCATTTGCACCTGGCAGGGCATCTAATGTTTGCAGGGTAAGAAGGGCAGGTGATGAAAATGCTCAGAGCCGGATTGGGTGGCTTCCATGGAAGAAGGAAATACTTAAATTCCTCTGTTATCTAATGCAAGAATCAGGACACTGACCGCATAGGTCTCAAGCAACTTAACCATTCGAAAAAGAGCCAGGTCTCCTAGAGGACCGGGGGTGGGGGGGNTGGTGTCTGCTGGCCCTCAAAGCATCAGAAGGCCCAAAGTTGTCCAAAATAGACTTGGGCCAGGCTTTACCACGTAGACCCTTTGTGTAAAAATCCTTTGGACTTATGCAGGAAATGGCCTCATAAATGCTCTAAGAACACTGAAGACCCAGCAGACAACACAAAACAGGGCTCAGAGAGGGGACACTGACACCTCCTCCTCTGGTCCCCACTTCTCCCACGGCCAACCCAGCCAACACCAACAAAAGACTCCTTTCCCAAACACCCTCTAAATATGCCTGCCTATTCCCAGGGCAGGGACTGGGAGAAGGAAAAGGAAGGGGCCATCCTTCATTCTAAGATAGACTGAGACCATCTCCTTTTCAGGTCTGAAAAAATAATCCGTTTAATTGAAAAACCTGGAGAATCCACTCCCTTAGATGAAAAGACAGAAGAGACCAGACCCCCCCTACATTACTTCGTAACCACTTCGGATACTTTTCACCAGACAGCAGGAGAAGATGATTCCCAGGACCTAAAAGGAAAGATGGAGATAAGGGTGGGGAGGAGGCAGGGCCAGCTTCCCCAAACCCACCCAAGGGCCACTCTGCCCAGGCTCCCCAGATGCCCTGCACTGACTCAGACCCCAAACCACAGTGTTCCTCACCTCCACAAAAGCAATGCCCAGAGCTGCCGCAGCCACCAGCAATATATTCTTCCTCAGCTCAGCCCCCATGCTCTGGACACAGCCCTGAGGGAAAAGCGAGCATGAATGCCAACAGAAAGAGCCATCCTCCCTTCCTCCCTCCCTCCTATTCTATCTCCCAACCCTCTCCTCCCAGGAACTCAGCCCCAGCCCTGATCCCGTTAGCATCTCTCCTGCCTCCTGAACCATTTCCCAAGTTTCCCCGGTCTAATGTCTTCTTCCTACCTGAGTATGGATTGTGGGTAACTTGAAGTCAGTCCCACAGCCCACAGTGACGTTGACGCAGCAGGAATCGGGGACTCGGTCCTTGGCCATTCCAGGGACAGTCTCCCAGTCTGTGTAGTTATTAGCCCCACAGCAGTTAAACTAGGAGAATGAAGAGGGAAGGGAAGAAGGCTGCTCAATCAAACCTCCACTTCAATCCAGAGATGAGAACCCTTCCATCCTCACTGTCCCTCTCCCCGGCCTTCCCACTCACTCGCTCCTGCCACCCGTCCAGAACCAAGGCCGTTCTGTTGTCTCTCAGGTAATTCTGCATCTGCTTCTGGAAGCTCTTACTGAACTCTGACTCCACCTACGAGTAGGAAAGCATGTTGAAGAGAGGAGAATTCAGGCCTTAGAGTCCCAGGGTGATCCGAGCCATGGCTCCCCTGTTCCCTGCTTACCTTGTCTCTGAACACGTAGCCAGCAATGGCCACAGCCACCTCCACAAGCACGATCAGAGACAGGAAGATGGCAAACTGCAGAAGCACAGGACAGGCATCGGGTTTGATGTCTGGATCTAAGAGGCTTGTTCTGACCCAGTCAATTCCTGGTGCTCCTCACCACCCACCTCACCACAAAAATGCCCTCCGGCCGTCACAGGAGTCACGCTGTCCCCCAGCCACTCACTGTAATCATAAGACAGGAGTTCTCCTTGCAGGCCCCACAGCAGCCCACAAAGGCCACCAGGAAGAGGAAGGCGCCCACTGCAGTGATGACCACGGGCAACAGCGAGGCTGGCGTGGTCTCCTGGCTGATGGTCTGATTCAAGAAAACCTGAGCTGCTACACCAACAGCAATCAATCCCACGGCACAGGCCTGAGGGGAAAAGGTGGGTTTGGTCAGATCCTCGCCCTCACGTCTGATCTCCACCCAGAAAACAGATTTTTGTTAGTTTGTTTTTGTTTTTGTTTTAGAAACAGGGTTTCTCTGTGTAACAGCTCTGTTACATCCTGGAACTCGCTCTGTAAACCAGGTTGGCCTCGAAATCACAGAAATCCACCTGCTTCTGCGGCCCCAGTGCTGGGATTAAAGAAAGCAGATTGTTAACACCTCCAGGGAGCCCTGACTGTAAAGAAGGCAGTCTGCCCATCTGTGCCCCACAGTGAAGGCTGGGAAGTTGTTCAAGACACTCAGGGAGGGGGGATCAGGTGTCATGCCTTCCTGTAAATGGCTCTTCACACGGATTACTTTCTACAGACTCTCAGGTAAACTCTCTCCAGAACTGCCCCCTCACTCCAGTGACTAAGGTCCTAGGGCCAGCAAGGCCAGGGAGAAAGAGGGGGGTAAGAGTGGCCCCACTCTGAACAAACACTAGCTTCTCAAGCCAGGAGCAAAAGAAAGTGGGCTGAGCCTTTCCTTCCCCCACCTCCATGAGAGAGTAAAAAGAGATGAATACACAGGATGGGGATTGGGGTAGCCCCGTGGCGATACCATCAGACCGTTGGCAGGTTACCCCACTACACCATATCACAAATGGTTGGGTCACCAGACAGGAAGGGCCAGGAGGGGGTTGAGCGGGGGTGCTGCCCATCTAGGGTGGCCATTCTCTGTCTAAACTCTCCCCCGAGGTCCCGGAAAGCCAGTGGGAAAGGGGTGCGTTCTGCCCTGGGCCGTTTCTTCAGGCTTTCCTTCCACATCTGGCCTCCAGCTGCCTTCATTCCTGGGTCCCTCACCCCTCATGGCTCCCGCTCCAAGTCTCCCCGCACCCCGTCCCTCTGCCCCCACTACTCACGCAGAAGGCCAGCAGAAGAACGTAGAGCAAGAACTTGACACACTTCATTCCTCCTTCCACCGCCATGGCTGCTGG
>LOEQ01001726.1:403407-413844 GCA_001685075.1 Bramus lutescens | reverse complement strand
GCAGATCCTGGATCTGCACGACTTCCAAGGCGACGCGCTGCAACCCGAGGACTTCTTGGAAGAGGACGAGTACCACGCTACCACGGAGACGGTCATAAGCATGGCCCAGGAGAGTAAGTGGGCTACGGGGTGCGCGCGGTGCGGTCCAATCTCGGGAAGGACCCGGAAGCCCTTTCTGCAAAAACTTGACGGATTGGGGAGCCGGGCCACTCCACACAACTTTTTCGAACAGTGAAGATGGGCAGCGGAGTTGAGTACACGCCCCGTTGGGGGTGGGGGGTGGCCAAACTGGGCAGGTTGTGAGATATTGCTTCCCACCCTTGTGCGGAAAAAGATTCAAGTTAAAGTTGTCCCAGAAACTGGCACCCAACAGTGATTCTCCTTGAAGCGCTAGGTGGGTAGATTCCGTGACTAGTGCAGTCCCAGCTGGGCCGCAGTGCCATATTCCTATTGCTCTGGCACTGGTACCAGCTCCCTGCCTGGTGCTCTGTAAGGCGCCCACCAGGCTGCGGAGAACTGAGGTTCCTCTAACCCCCAAAGGCATAGGATCCAAACCTGGTGTCCCTCTGACTGACACCTTTTCTTTCTGCACCTGATCTCGGTCTGGGTAGCCCCTAGGAGCTTGAAGAGCTGTTCCTTCCTGGTACAGAAAGAGTTCAAACAACTCCACTCCACTGCGCTTGCGACTTAATGAGTATCGTTTGGTTACTCTCACCTTAGTGTTCTGTCCCTTATTCCCCGTCCTACCCACAGCTGGAGCCAGAGAAGACCCAGGGAGAAAGAACTAGATAAGGGGGATGGGAGAACCCAGGCATCCGAGCCTCTGGCCAAACGGAGGATGAACACTCTAATAGACATGAGCTGCTTTGAAATTTTATGGCCTGGAAAATCCAGGCCAATACTGCCGCCCCCACTGCCTGCTCTCCCTAGGGTCAGGTGACTCCCTGCTCCCCTCCCCCACCGATTTCGTGCCCCCCCAACTTCAGGGAACCAGGCTTTCTCTATTCCCTAGTGGTTTAGCAAGCCCCCCTCCTTTGGTTTTATGGCTCTGAACAGAAGGGGTGGGGGAGACTAGTTTATTGGCAGATGGGTCATAAAAAGCTGGGGGCTGCGGGAAATCCTAGTGGTCCACCCCCATGGTAGAGGTACCCAGGTGTACATCTGGAAGGTTGAGTGCCTGGCATTGCCACCCCGTTTCTGCAGAATTCAACTCCAACTTAGTCAGGCTTGTAAAGAAAACTCAAAAGAACCAGGAAATGTGTGTGTGGAGAGAGAGTGTGGAGGGCATGGAGATCTGATCTTGGGTTCTCAGTCTCCCGTGTTCTTAATGCTTCTACTTTTGGAAACCAGGGTCAGTCTGAGATTGAATAGGGCAGGGATGGGAAAAGGATTCTATCTAGAAAACAGTTGTAGAGAAATTATGAATGACCTAAAATTTTCTTAATTTGGTCTGTGTGATGTAAAGTGTGTTTCCAGGGTGAGTGGCCTAGCTGTGGGCTTCCGGTTGCCCTTCACTATTCTTAGCACCCCTTAACCAAAAGGCTTGAGCCCAGAATTAACTCTGGTAGTGGGGAGCAGCAGCAAGTGGAGGGACTCAATACATGAACTGGGCAGTAGAGGTTAGCCTGGGGGCGGGAGTGCACCAGTAGATGAGGCTGGGGTCTCACCCTAACTTCCATTTTAATGCCACTCCAGGACTTTAGGTAATCCAGGAACTGGGTTTCAAACCAGGTATTGTACTTCCCCTTTAAGAGTGTAGCTGCGACCTTAAGAGAGGGAGGGGGAGTAGAGGGGAGGGGAGGGAGAGAGAGAGGGGAAAAGGAAAAAGAGACTTTTATAGTCTAATCCCCAGGGACCCGCTTTAATAAGAGACTTGTGCTCTGCTAATCGGGGGAGGTGTTTGTCAGCAGAGATGGCCTCTGCTCCCCTCCCCCTCCTNCCCACCTTTCCGAGGCGGTTCTGCCTGCCCTAGTTCCCTCTGCCCTCTCTCTCTCCCACCCCAGTCTTCATCCCCGGGAACCCAGCCCCCTGCTCTTCTGGGAGCCAAGCCCAGCCCCTCAGTTTGTGTCTCCCGTGCTCGTTCAGAGGCCCCTGCCCTCTCGCCCAACCTCCTGCCCCTGGGCCATCCAGCCTGAGTTGGGAGAGAGTGAGTGGTGGGGTGGAGGCTGTAAGCAGAGAGGGGGCTGGGCTTTTGCTGAAAATAGTGCAATGACCTCTCTCCCCCATCAGCACCGCCCACTAAACCTGACCTGCTGCCTGCCACCAACCAAATCAATCCAACACAGATGTGGCCCCTTCCCCTCCCCACCAGAGCTGGGCCTAAATGGGTGTTGGGGACTCTCAAGTCCTTTCCCTCTGTAGCTTTACCTGCTTCTTTGTTCCTTCTGCACCTTATCATCTCTACCCCTTGAGGTTTGACTCTCTCCTACCTTTGCCCTCTTAACCCCTGCCACTGCAGTCCAGCCTGCCCAGTATCCTCCATCTCCTTCCTGCAGCCTCTAGCCTGCCTTCAGTCTCTTCAGTCTTACCTTAGTATCTCCAGCCTCTCCTTTCCCTGCATCTTGTCCCTTAGGAACACTGACCGTCTGCATGTACAGAGACATATATGTGGAGAGCTAGAGGAACCCTTGTTCAAAGGAACCAGACTTGAGAGGGATATCACATCACCCTGTCCCAGCTTTAAGTGGGCTGCTTGGTTTATGAAGTGAACATCTATCGAGAAGCTATTATTATTTTTCACATTCTTTATTTAATGCACAGAATTATCTGTATCGCACTGGGGAGTATGGTGGGTAAGGTTAGATATGGGGCAGCAAGCCAGGCAATGGTTAAACTTACTTTGGTTGCTGCCAGGGAAGTGTCTAGGAAGAACCTGCCATTCACATATGGCATTATGGCAGGTGCAGAAACTACAGTGATGGCAAAACAGGCTCAAGACAAGTATAAACCCTCAAAGGAATAAGTATCTAATGGCAAGAAACAGATAATTATACCTGGACCTGGTGGTACCTGCATGTAATCCCAGCTACTCAGGAGTCTGAGTCAGGAATTTCTGAAGTTCAAAGCCCAAGTGTAGAGCTCAAAGCCAGCCTGGACAGCCCTGTCTCAAAATAGAGACAAGGAATGTAGCTTAGTAGTGGAGTGCTTGCCTGGTAGGGGTGAGGCCCTAGGTTTGTTCCCCAGTAACACATACACATGCATACACAGATCTCCATACTGCAATTAGATGTGATATGCATTTGGATGCTTGTCACTCTTGACTTGCCGTCCTAACCTCTGAACGTCCACTCCTCAACCCTACTCTACCTGATGGCAGCAGATACTGGAAGAACAAAGGGAAAAGATGCTGCAGAAGGAATGGTGTGTCATGTTCTGAGTATATAGTCATTAAGTACTTTTTCCCTCACCACATTTGGAGAATCCTCTTCCTGGGGTGATGGGGAGTTAACCCAAGACAACAGATGTTATGTTCTCCATGACTGTTCAGGTGGTAATACTTGGGTGTGACAGGTAAAGGCCTAGACAGCACCAAACTTACATGGCCCTGGAAAACCCTCACTGCATTCTTCCTATCTACAGTGAGAATGGATGTGCCTGGCCAAAGGACACATAATTTAGGGCATCTCTAACACACTTAGGTGGTTAGGGAGAGCTCGGCATCACGGTACATACTGTAATCTCTAACACACTTAGGTGGTTAGGGAGAGTTTGGCATCACGGTACATACTGTAATCTCTAACACACTTAGGTGGTTAGGGAGAGCTCGGCATCACGGTACATACTGTAATCTCTAACACACTTAGGTGGTTAGGGAGAGTTTGGCATCACGGTACATACTGTAATCTCTAACACACTTAGGTGGTTAGGGAGAGCTCGGCATTATGGTACATTCTGTAATCTCAGCACTTGGGAAGATGAGATTGGAGGACTGCTGTGCGCTGAGGCTAGTGAGTTCCAGAACAGCCAAGAATACATGACGAAACTGCCTCAAAACAACAAAGACTGAAAGAGTTTAAGAAAAACAGAGGACCTGGAACAGAAGCAAAGGGATATATTGAGGACCATCCGTGAGAAGTAAAGTTGGGACAAGGAGCCTTTGTAGACTTAGAGGCACTGGACTGAGTAACCAAAGGGAGCTCAAGAGTAGAAAGATGACTGCTTAGAGTTGCCTTGGTGTGTTAAGTATTATTTCTGGTGCTCTGGACAAGCAGGACACTCCACAGATTCCTTCCTTCAGTTGCTAAGACAAGCGTCTCTGCTGGCAGTGAGGAAGCAGCAGTGAAGGGAGGAATGCCTGGTAGTTCCATTCTGTAAGGTGTGCTACTGCAAATAGGGCGCCTAGATCTGAATTCTGGTTTACTTTATAAATTTAGCCCACACTCCATCTCTCTGAACCCTGGGTTACTTCCTCTGATGCCTCTTTTTGCTTTTTTGGGGAGTGAGGGGGGGCTGCCAGGTTCCACCTGCTCACCGGACAAACTAGGGTAAGGTAACTTGTAGACAGCGATAGCTTCTATGAAGAACAGTAAAGACTCAGAAAGAGCTAGAGACTAACTGAGAAGCACAGAGGCCAAGAAGCCTTCAGATGGAGGGAGACTCAGTAAGCACCTTAGCGGGTCATTTGGTAGATGGATCCTCTGTGTTAGGAGAAATGGTAGAGAGAATGGGTATAGATCGGTAGGGCCTAACAAATTTATTATCCTGTAGATGAGAAAATTTTAGGCACCAGAAACATACTAGCTAACAAGATAGGCACAGGAGAAGGGTAAAGAAGAATGGAAGCCAGGCTGAGAAGAATCTGTAAACCCCTCCACAAACACCCTTTGCTGATACCCCCTTCTCTCTTATCAGCGGACCCTGCAGTGCAGACAGATGGCAGCCCTCTCTGTTGCCATTTCCACTTCAGCCCCAAGGTGATGTTCACAAAGGTACTGAAGGCCCAGCTGTGGGTGTACCTCCGGCCTGTGCCCCGCCCAGCCACAGTCTACCTGCAGATCTTGCGACTGAAACCCCTAACTGGGGAAGGGACCGCAGGGGGAGGGGGTGGAGGCCGGCGTCACATCCGTATCCGTTCACTAAAGATTGAGCTACATTCACGGTCCGGCCACTGGCAGAGCATCGACTTCAAGCAAGTGCTACACAGCTGGTTTCGCCAGCCACAGAGCAACTGGGGCATCGAGATCAACGCCTTTGATCCCAGTGGCACAGACCTGGCTGTCACTTCCCTTGGGCCAGGAGCTGAGGGGCTGGTGAGCAGGGGGCCTGAAGTGGTGGTGGATATGTGTAACCTGTCCCCAGGAGATGGGGGTTAGAAAAAGTAGATCAGGAATGTGGAGGTTGGGGCCAGGAACTAATTCCAGAGGAGGTGGAGGTGGGGTGGCAAACTATCACTTTTCAGGGATTTAAGCCAGGTAACAGCTGAAAACTGAAACTGGATTTGGGGTGATGGTGTCAGTGGGAGACCCGTGGGAACACAAAACTGACCCTTGTCTGGGCGTGGCGTTGTCTAATCCTGTCACTAGGGAGGCCAGACAGGAGGATCAGGAGTTCTAGACCATTTTCTGCTACATAGCAAATTTGAGGCCAGCCTGAGCTATGTAAGAGTCCACCTCGAATCAAAACTAAAGAACCTGGCCATTGATGATGAGGATCTGATGAGGTCACACTGCCAGGAAAGGAAGAATTAAGGAACATGAGCAGAAGAGATAGCTAGATGGCAAGAGAAGTGGGTAGGTCTGTTGGTGGGAACAATGAACAAGCCAAGATGTCAATGGTTTTTGATCTGATGCTCCTGTTGAGATTCAGGTAGGAAAATAAGAGAAACTGTTCAGGGCTATGTCACATCTCTTTCCCCTCTCCCTGACCCTCAGCATCCTTTCATGGAGCTTCGAGTCCTAGAGAACACAAAAAGGTCCCGGCGGAACCTAGGCCTGGACTGCGATGAACACTCGAGTGAGTCCCGCTNCACGGTGGACTTTGAGGCTTTTGGCTGGGACTGGATCATCGCACCTAAACGCTACAAGGCCAACTACTGCTCCGGCCAGTGCGAGTACATGTTCATGCAAAAGTATCCACACACCCACTTGGTGCAACAGGCCAATCCAAGAGGCTCCGCTGGGCCCTGCTGCACCCCTACCAAGATGTCCCCAATCAACATGCTCTACTTCAATGACAAACAGCAGATTATCTACGGCAAGATCCCTGGCATGGTGGTGGATCGCTGTGGCTGCTCCTAAGGTGTGGGCTACAGTGGATGCCTCCCTCATAGACCCTCCCCCAAGACCCCAGCCCTGGTCCCCATTCCCCCAAGCCCTAGAGTGCCCTCCACCTCTTCCCATGAACATCACACCTTGTTCCCTGACCAAGCAGTGTGCAATACAACAGAGGGAGGCAGGTGGGGATGGAGGGTGAGGGGCTGGGAGAAAGGAAGGGCAGTCAGGGTGGAATGTACCTGAGATTTGCAGGTGAGAAGGCTTGGCAAGAAGACAAGAGATGTAGAGACAGAGGAAGAAGATGGAAGGATAGAGACAGAGGAGCAAACAGAGCAACACTGAGAAGGCAAAGGAATAGAGGCTAAAGACAGACAAGGAGAGAGACTGAAATGGGAGTCAAATGAAAGCCCTGCCCCAAGCCTCCTTCTACCAGCAAGGTGAGGCTTGATATAGATTGGGGAGTCCCCGACAACTCAGCAGGAGTAAATCACAAGTCCATTCTTAGCTTCTTCCCTCTCTCCTTCCAACAGTAGCCAGAAGTGGAATAAGGATGGGGCAAAGGAAGGACCTGGGAATTTTATTTATTTATTTATTTATTGTGACTTTTCTCTTTTTTTCCCTTTTTCTTTTTTTGGTATTTGGCTTTACTGGAATAGGAGGGACCCTGCCCACTGTGCCCCATTGGTCCCTTACTCCCCAAACCCTGCTCTCCCCAATACCAACCTCCTTAAGCACTTGTATTAAGCCTCCAGGGTTGGGAATGGGAGTAAAGGGCAAGAGGGTGGACACATGGAAGCTTCGAACCCATAATCACCCTAACCAACCTTCTTGAGCCAAACGGGTTGAGCTGAGTGGTCATGGAAACAGAAAAGTTCAGACTTATGAGCTGGGGGGAGGGGAACCTCAACATCCAGATCTATGGGAGCTACTAAACTGCCCTTAGGCCCACCTTAGTTGTGGTACTATTAGCCAGAGGGCACAGCCTGCTTATCCCCAATCCCCCTCAGCCAAGAGACCAAAGAGCCTGTGGAATGCCCCCACTCTCAGCCTCTATCTTCAGGTCAATAAAAATTAGAGATCCCAGAGTCCCCCCCAGGTCTGGGAAGGGTTAAGGGTCAAAAAAAATAGTAACGAGGCTGAAGGTTATAGGGCATCTGAATCCAAATCACTGCTCTAGGCTAGGGAGTACAGCCAGCAGACCAAGTGGATGGGATTCTGAAGGGGACATTTTAGTCCCCAACCCCAAAGCTCAGGGTGGAAGAAGGGAGAACAAGGGAGAAGAGTGTCTATAATTTTATCTTTTATTTTTGGAATATAGCAGTACCTGACAGCAGGGATGGGACAGTACAGGCATGTGACAAGGCCAGTTACAGCAGAGGATGGGAGGATGGAGAATCCTTGGTTTGGAAGGCTTAGGAAGCAGGCAAGCGATTAGCTGCCACTTCAAGTCACTACCTGGGCCCATTCATTCCTCCCACAATCTGACCCACCCTCCTCTGGACTCACTGTGCCTCAGTTTCTTCCCCTTGATGGAATGAGAAACAGCAGCACCTGCCACAGCCAAGAGATGAATTCTGAGCACTTACCACGGGCACTTTATGGACATAAAATACCTCTCGCTGTGGGACTAGATAACCAGGGCACCACAATGGTGGTGAAGAGATGTGAGGCTCAAAGGAGTCAGGCTTCAGAGCACAAGTACCCTCTGCCTCTCAGCTGGACAATGCCTGAAGCCAAGGAGTTGAAATCTCCACACCCTAACCATATCTCACCTGTGGCCTCTTGGCTCCAGACAAGATCTTGAGAGGCTGGGGGAAGAGAGGGAGATTACAGCAACACGATCATGAGTAGAGCCAGACATGACGTGGAAAAGTACTGAACCGAGGTCTGTGCTTCCTGAGATCATGCTTCTCTCACTTGGGCCAGACCATAGGAAGGACAAAGGTGTGTGATATCCTTGGTACCTAACTCCTGTCTCACAGTGAGAAAAGGAGATGTCTCCTACAAGGAATGGACAAGGACTCTTAAGCCTTTCAACTCACTTCCCATGTAGCAGCTGTTAGTCCCAAGCCTCTCTGGCCCTGTTCATCTTTTTTTCTACCCCATCTTAAAGAACAAGACACATTCAACCATCACCACCAACCACACTTCCTTGGTGGAGCAGAGCAATAGAAAGCAGCAAGAAGATGCTTTCCTCCAAGGTCAAATGTCTATTGATCTTGGAAAAGGTAAGGGTCAGATAATTAGGTTATCAGGTAAACTTCTCTACTATAGTTTAGAGAGCTGGGGCATTAAACTTCAAATACTGCCTCTTTATCATCACCAAGTAAATACCTTTTCAGGGGGAAAAGGTTCTCTTATGAATACAAACCTGAGTTAAGCCTCAGTTTCCTGCTTTTCTATCCCCTAAGAGGCTTGAGGACATGGCCTAGCAATTCAGCGGGAGCTGGCACTTCCCACACCTTACCTGTGTGGACTAGCCAGTGCTCCTCTGAAAGTGTCATTCATTATTAGTGTAATTCTTAACTTTGTGTATCTGTTACATCATGCGTGTGATTGCCTTTGTTTGTTAAGGGTGTTTGAGGAGTTATGGGCTGACAGGGGCACTAGAATGCCAGGAAAGGACTTCTTCATTGACATCAAGGTTATAGGAAGGAACCATTGCAAAAGGCCATCAGGCAGTTTTCAAGTTATGTGACAGAGGGCAAAGATGGCCATAGGGTGCTCTGAGTTTTGGAACGGTCACATGACACAATCCAGCACTTGAACCTGAAAAAAAAATAAAAGCAGTCAAAGAGTTTAGAATTCAGTGGTGAGCTCTTCTCCCTGAGTGTCACGTTTGCACCCGCGAGACTAAGAACTAGAAAGGCTTTGAGAGGACAACAAATGGACTCAGATGAGTTCACTGAGGGCATTGGGGAATGATGACAGGATGGACAGACACTGGGAAAGGGAGATGACTTAAGAGTTCTTCAGAGAGCTGGATATAAAATAGTCCCAAAGATCACAAAACACCTACTTGCACAGAATGACGTCTAGGCACTGAAATAATCTGAGTCCTCCAATCCTGGCTGCCTTCAGAGTATTCCCAAAATCAAGCTGGCAGCTCCCCACCATAGTTCAGTGTCCCAAACATTGACTCCACTATAAAAACTCCCAAATGCCCACAGCATAATTCCTAAGGCATTAAAGTAATCTTGCTTGAGTCACAGGATTCAATGTGCCACCTGGCTTTCTCTGTCCATTAGTTCCATTAAAGCTTTCCTGCCAATGAGCTAGACTAAGGGGGTCTCTTGGTCTCACGTATACGTGCCCCCTAAAGGAGCCAGACTGCATTTATATACATGAAGGCCCAGATTACGCCACTCACCACCCAACCCCCATTCTCTAGTTGGAACCTGCTTGTCTGGGTGTATAGGGACGGGGGGAGGTGTCCCCATTTGTCCTAGATCTCAATTTTAGTTTGGTAGACTTCAGGGCTAACACTATGTAAACTACATCAGAAATGTGGGCTGAGCACACGATAACATCATTGAATTCTCACTGCAGCGCTCACAATAGTTTGGAAACAGTCACAGAGCAATTAAGTAATTTGCCAAATCAGGATCCAGAAGTAGTAAGGTAGAACAAGGAATCAAACCAGGCAGTTAACATGCAACAACATGTTTTAATCTATTTAATCTGTTTTTAAATTACATGAGAGGTGGAAAACTGAATTCAGGGACAACAGAAGTGAGAAAGCTGAGAAACAGCTTGGGTCCAAAGGGCTGGCTGAGTGTGGAACCTCTCCCAGTGTCTTTCAGCTTACGGATTGGGTGTACCATAGCTGACAGAGTGCTTGCCTAGTGTGCATAGAGTTCTTGCCCAGCCCCACACAAAACTGGGCATGCTAGCACAAGCCTGAAATCCAAGCCCATTCTCAGCTTGCTTCATAGCTCATTTGAAGTCACCCTGGGCTATAAGAGACTTTGCCTCAAGAAGGGAGGTTAGATTTTGGAGGGATTAATAAACAGAAAATAAGTGCCCCTGTCTGAGGCCTTGTACAAGAGAGCAGTTAAGAAAAACTTATTCGTGAGTTTGGGAGCCTGGTCTACAGAGCTAAGTCCAGGATAGCAAAGACTACACAAAGAAACCCTGTCTAACACCACCCCCCTTCCCAAAAGACAGCCAGACAGAAGAAAAGAAAGAAAGAAAGAAAGAAAGAAAGAAAGAAAGAAAGAAAGAA
>LOEQ01001726.1:377199-391582 GCA_001685075.1 Bramus lutescens | reverse complement strand
CTTGTATGTGTGCAGGTATGTGTGTGTGTAGACCCTAGGTTAATGTGGGTGTCATTAATCATTCTTCACCTAATATATTTAAGCAGGGTCTCTGATAACTGGCAAACTCAGATCATGTTTGGGATAACTGGCTTGCTTGGGGAATTTGCTGCCTCTGCCTCCCATATGCTGATATTACAAGATGGCTACCACTGCTTTTAAATGGGTTCTAGGCATCTGAACTCTGGACCTCAAACTTGAACAGCAAGTGCTTTCTTTATCCAGTGAGTCATCTCCCTACCCTCAGGTTTTTATTGGCACATTCCTTCTGGTACCTTGAAGTCTGAGATTACCAACAATTTTTGAAGCTCACTATGCTAGTCATTCTTCACACAAGTCAGGATCACAACAGAGTGGCACGCATCTGTTACCATGGAAACTCCAGATGTTTCAACAGGTGATCAGATGTAGAGTTAAAATTTTATGTGTGAGCCAAGCATGGTGGCGCACGCCTTTAATTCCAGCACTCAGGAGGCAGAGGCAGGTGGATTTCTGTGAGTTCGAGGCCAGCGTGATCTACAGAGTGAGTTCCAGGACAGCCAAGGCTGCTACATAGAGAAATCCTGTCTCGAAAAACCACACACACAAATTAGGTGTGGCAGAATACTCAGGACAATGTATAGTCTTGTCCACTGAGCACTATTAACTTACCATTCTTACTAGGTCTCTGAAAATCTGGCTACCATACACTTGACTGTCTTTAATCAACTATACTGATTAACAACTGGAAAAACAAATACATACAGGAGTGAAGCTTAGTACTGAGCAGAGATTCTAATTCTAGACCCCTGAAGAAATGCTTTCATTGACTTATGTAAAATTACTTTGCTATTGACAGGATCTTTCTATGTAGCACAGGACAGCCATGAACTGAACAGCCTCTTGTTTCAATATTCAGTTTTGGGATTATGTATTCCATATTGGGCATAAATCAACATTTTCAATGGCACCGCAATCACAAAATTAGTTCATTCATTTGTTATTCAAATTATCAATAGAATCCCTTTAGGTCAAACACCACTTGAGGCCCTGGGAATCAAAATACAAATAAAATAAAGATCTTATAAAATTAACCTTATGATGCTGACAAGTTTACCTCGGAGTTATTGTAAAGATGTGTGTTATTCTTCCCTACATTACTAAATTATCTATCATATCAGGCTGCTGGGAGGGGGACATCGATTTTTCTTTCTAATCCCAGATCAAAATGTGTTTTTCATAAGCAACCTGTCAGTAAATTTTACATAATGTGAACAGTAATGCAACTATACTTCTCTCTACTGCTACAAAGTCTAGAGCCAAGAGTGTCCTTTATCTTTGAGAAGTGATTTTGAAAATATTACTAGAAAAGAGGGGCCCAGATAAAGTCCAGTGTTCAACAGCTTGTAATCCCAGTTACTGAGCAGTTAGAGAATTATGATTTTTAAAGTCAATCTGTTATAAAATCCTGTCTCAAAACAAAATTTTTATTTATTTTTTTCATACAGTATAAGCTTTATTATATAAATTTGATGTCACTTATCTTTTGTTAGTTACATCAGTCTAAATTTTATAATACTAAAAAACTAAAAAACCAAACCACTTCAATACAGGTATAATATGGAAAATACATATTTGTGGCTTTACACAATCTAAATTAATCCATACTATTCAGTTCTCCAAAATATAAATGTACTAGAATATACCAGCTGGATGCCCTCATATAACTTAATATATAAGAAAATACCTTTTAGACTGGACAGTTTTACAGCAGAGGTAAAAATGGAGAAAAAGATTTTGCCTTAACATAATCTTGGGTATGATTAAAGAAACACAAAAAGTAAATACAATTTCTACTTCTAATTATATTAGCATTTTTCTACTCCAATGGGTCTTTCTCTTGGCAAGAAGCAAGTGCAAGGAAGTTCATTTGTAATTTGTTCACTTGTCTGTCTTTTGTGTCTGCATTCTGCCCAGATGGGACTTTGAGGTTTTCTGAAATACAAACATCTTCAGGCTCTGGAAAGAGCTGGGAATGCTGTTCAGTGATAAGAACACTTGCCTAGCCTCTTCAGGGCCTTGGGTTTATTAATGTTTATTAATCCATGGTACTGTAGAAAGTAGAGAAAGGAAGAAAGAAAGAAAAAAAGGAGCCAGAAGTACTGAAATGGAAGAGAGAAATACAAAATCCAGAGTGATCCAAATCAGTATCAGAGGCTAACACTTAGAAAGCAAAATGATATGGTTAGTTATAGCGCTGCTGCTAGCTCTTAAGAATTGACTTCACCCAAGCCTGGGATAGCCTAGCAGTTAATGGGCAGAGGTAGGCAAGATCTGTGTGTTCAAGACCAGCCTAGTCTAAAGAGTGAGTTCCAGGACAGCCAGGGCTACACAGTGAGACTCTGCCTCAACAACAACAACAAAAAGAATTTACTCCACCCTAATGTAACAGGAATGTTTTAAAATATTGCAACTATTCTAAGGGAGCAAAAAGGAGGTACTAGGTTATAACTACATATTTTGATTCAAGAGCTTGTGTGGCAACCATTTTCATTGCAGCCAGGAATTAAGAACACAGTTGAAAATTACCTACAGCAATTGGCAACTAAAAAGAAAGTTTTTAAAAAGTGATTTTCTTTTTTTCCCAGCAGAATGCCAACATTAATATCTCCAAAAATGAGTTCAAACTTTTGTTGGTTTCCAAACTCAACTTTTAACTTCAAGATTCAAATTGAAAAGAACATTTTACAAAACTTACTAATTTTATCTAACACACAAGTATTGCTCACAGACTTTGCCAAAAACACAGTGAGTGTCCGGCGAGCAGTAAGTTCAAGCACTCAAAACAGTCACCACCTTCAATCTGAGCAGCACCACTCTCGCTCCTACAAAGAGACCACAAGAAACAGGACCTGAAGTGTAGTCAGGCACATTTAAAAGTTTTGAACTCAGAAATTCCCAAGAAGACAGAAGCAGTCACTGGACTCAAATAAGAAAAATCCTCATTTTTATCTTAAGAGACCAAAGCTGGGCACCCTTTTACTGATGAGTGCAACAAAATTATTCATCCATCAGTCCTCTTATGCCATGGGTGAGGACAAATTCCAATCTGGAGACCTAGTCAAGACACCTCTACAAGGAGAAACCTAAGGCACTACAACTAATGTTCCCTCAGAAAATCTTTCCTCTGGAGTAATTAAAGAAGTTTGACATGAGCTAAGACAGTTGTCTTCTTGGTCCTCTACACACACACAGTATAAGGATGTGAGCCCTTGAATATGTTAATGTGCTACCTACTACTGAGCTCTAACCCCGGCCCAAACCAGTTATACTTTGCAAAAATAACAAGTAGCTGGTGATTTCTGTAAATGAATTATAATATGCATTAAGATGTCAGTAGTTCTCAGGCTAATATGATTTTCTAAGTGAATTTAAGGTTGTAAGGCAAAAGGGCCTTTGGATCACTTTCCTGAATCTACCACATTGTGACTGACAACAGGATGAAAAGCAGAGCCTGGGGGACGGTGGGAAATTAATGTCGACGTGGCCTTGAATTCCCAGAGGTAAGTAAGCCTTATGAAACATCCCATGGTAAGAGGGCTTCCAATTTCATACTTGCAGGGTGAATACAACACTGATGGTTTCTCTCAGAAACACTTCAATGCTTGAATACACAGCTGTCACCTCCCTGCTTCAGTCCCTAAAACCCATCTGACCTTGCTTTTTTCTGAGCCTTTACACCAGTCAGGGCAGAGAACAAAAAGTGGTTCCCAAAACTAATGTGCACACCTAAGCAAATTAATGGTGAAACACACTGCACTAGCAGAAAGCATGCCACCTAGCACACCCATGGTAAAGAGGTCTAGTAACATTCCTTAAACACATACACAATAAAGTTACCTTTCCTGCACTCTGCAGTCTCTGTGACATCAGAATCTTTTCTAGGGCCAACAGAATGTGAGAACTGTAAAGCCAAATAGAATCAGACAGCACCAAGGACCCGTTTTCTATCTCTAGGATTTTTAAGCGAAAGTCATCATCGCCCATCACCAAATACTCTTCTCACAAGCCCTATCACTTTTTCTGGAATCCCCACCCCCCCACACCATAAACACACTCTCTGGAGGAGGTCGTCTCAGCCTTGCTCTAGCTGATTATAGGACAAAGAGAAGCAGGTGGAGGAAATGAAGGCTTCACACTTGAAACCCCAGGAAACCAATTTCTATTAAAAGTTCCCACCTCCTTCCCTTAGAAGCCAGGAAGTGATTGCTTTTAAGGATAAGTGATGCAGAGCTTGGTCAAAATGTCAAGAAGTCAATAAAGGAAAGTGAAACTTTTAAGAGAGATTGAATGTTTTCATAGCCAAAATATTCAGAAAATAACAATGCAAAAATGGATATACCTGAGCACTCAGAAGTGTTGAAAGAAGGTCTTTTTACTTGGACTACTTAAAAAACACATATTCTTGCTGCCATATCAACATAAGAATTTAAAAAGAACAGATTTGGAGAGCTGTATTGTTATTATTTACTAATACTGTATATATGCACACATGAGTGTGTGATGTGCTTGTATTATTATTTATTAATACTGTATGTATGCACACATGTGTGAATGTGAGGTGCCTGCATTGTTATTATTTCTAATATTGTATATATGCACACACATATGTGTGATGTGCCTGGAGAAGGTATTCTTTGCTATTATTTACTAATATTGTATATATGCACACACGTGTGTGAGGTACCTGTATTGTTATTATGTACTAACAATGTATGTATACACACATATGTGTAGTGTCCATGTTGTTATTATTTACTAATACTATATATACGCACATACAAACTTTTGTGTGTGATGTGCCTAGAAGAGTTCATGGCATGCACTTAAAGGTCAGAGAATAATTTTGGAGAATAAGTTTTCTCCTTCAACTACAGACTTGGGACTGAATTCAGGCTGCCATGCTTGCATAGTCAGTACTCTCATCTACTGAGCCATCTTGCTGAACTAGGAGCTATATTCACCTTTGTTTCTTGAGACAGGGACTTACTGTGTAAATCTGGCTCGCCGGAACTTGCTTTGTAAAGTAGGCTGGCCTTAAACTCATGGCTATTCACCAGCTTCTCCCTGGGTTGAAAAGCATGAACTACCATGCCTTGTTAGGAACTGTTTCTTAAAAATATCCTGGTGTTTACTTAGTTACAGCCATACTTAGAAATAACTTCAATTATATCTAACAAAGTACTGATAAAAAAATTTCAAACACATCTCATCAAATCCAAATAAGGCTGTCACCTGACTCTATTTTCCCCACAAATACTACAAATAAAGATTTCAGCTTCAGAGAGTTTTGTAAAAGTCAAGAGAAAGGGCCAAGAGGCTAGAGAGGTGACTCAGTGGTTAAGAGTATTGGGTGCTCCTCCAGATGAACCAGGTTCAACTGCCAGCACCACATGATGCAACCATTTCTATCTCCAGCTCTAGGGAATCTAATACCCTCTTTGGTCTGCAAGGGCACTAGAGACACACAAAGACATACATGCAGGCAAAATACCCATACACATACAATAATAACAAATTTTTAAAAAGAAATAAAGAAAAGCTAGGAAAGAATCATAGATACCTATTACATTCCTAGAATTCAAACAGAGAAGCAGCGGGAATCTTTCACAGGCATAACTCAACAAACAAAAACAGATCAAAGGCTTGAATATGGAAACAGAGCATCCTGAGCAAAATAGCAAACTATAGCTCTAAAAATTAATTAATGAACTATTTTTTAAAAGGCAACACTTGTGCAAGGCCAAGAGTAGGATAATTAGATTCAACCATGAAAAGGTCCTTTAAATCTAACAGAGAAACGAAGTGTCAATAAAGTAAGAGAAATGGATTTCTCTGAAGACACATACTATTCTAGAACACTGGGCCAATCCTCTTAGGCCTCTCAAAACACTATTTATTTTCAACTGCTGTTCTACACCATCCTTTCTACACAATGGCACAACGGTGAGAATTCTATAACTGCTTCTGTTATATCCTAGCTAATTCTGGACCAAAATAGTCTCTAAAGTCCACACTAAGCATTTCAAACATAATTCTGTGAAATAAATATAAGAAACTAAAAATAAATAGGTATAAATAAAAGACACATCTCCACTGCTAGAGATTTGAAAATTCAAGATTTTATAAACCTCAAATGCCGAACACTGCAAAGATATTTCTATTTCTGTCCTAAGAATCTGCTCTGGAAAGGTTAAGACCTGAATAAAATACCAATTAGAAATGAACAAAATAAAACACCACACACACAAAAAAAAAAAACTCAGGAAAACTAGCATCTGGATGGGGCAGCAGGCAGAAACAGCAGATCAGCTGAAGGTTGACCTCAAGTAATGACAAGTTCAAAGACAGCCTGAGCTATAAGAAAACTTGCTTCAAAAAACACAACACAAAAAAGTCACAGAATATGGAGGTGAAGAAGGAAATTAGCATGTTCTAATTTTGACAGGAACATCTCAAGACTATATTTATAACTCTAACTGCCAGAGTCTTGATATGACACTGCTCAAAGACATTTTCATCTTTCACTCATCAACTTGTTTGTCTGGGTTTTTTGGGTTGTTTTTGTTGTCTTTGTTTTTTTGAGACAGGGTCTCACTGTAGTCCTGACTGACCTGGAGCTTATAAGTTTCATCTCCCTCTAGAGAAGGTCTGTTTGTCTGTCTGTCTCTCTCTCTCTCTCAAAAAGAACACCACCAATGCTTCTCAAACCACTCTGTAAAACAGAAAAAGTACATTACCAAATTCTTTTTCCTAATGAACATTCTCATCAAGAGACTTGTAAACAGAATTTTAAAATTAATGGAAAGATTATTGACTAAGATCAAGTTGCCTTTATTTCAGAGATTCAGAGGTGGTTCAATATACTTAAATCAGAAAATGTTTTATCTTACATAAATGGGCTAGGCATGATGACCCAGGCCTTTAATCCCAGCACTTGAGGCAGAAGCTGGAGGATGTGTTGTGAGTTCAAGGGCAGTCTTGAACTACATAGCAAGTTCCTGACCAGTAAATGAGATGCCCCCCCCCAAAAAAAAACAGACTCAAGGATAGAAATCCTATGGTCATCTTGATAGACATGGAAAGGTTCTTGACAAAATCCAATATACCTTCATGTTTAACATCTGCAAAATTTGTCTAGAGATGGCTCAGCCGCTGAAGAGCAACCATGACTCTTGCAGAGGGTCTTGGTTCAGTTCCTAGTACCCAGACTGGTTCACAACAGTCTGGAACTCCAGTTCTGGGATCCGACATTCTCTTTTATCCTCAGTGGGCACTGCATACATGTAGTACACATATATACAAGCAGGAAAAACACTCACAGAGATAAAATAAGCAAATATTTAATAATATAAAGTTTGAGGAATCTAGGAACAGAAGAGAAGAACTGTACCTCAACATAATAAAGGCTATAGCTGACAAACCTACATTCAACTAAGGAATGCTGAGAGAGAGAAATAGTCTTCCCAGAGCACCCCAATTGATTATCTAATACCAAATAGTCAGCCCTAAAAAAAAATACACACACATGTGACATTATACACACTGAACATGTTGCGTTTATATATTCAGGAACATCATGCAAGTTTAAAAGCTAAAAAGACCATGAATTTAAGAAAGAGTAAAGGGAAGACACATGGGTGGGGTAGAAAAAGGAATTATAATCTCAAAAAATTCTAATAAAAGATTCAGTAGCCTTCCTATAAAATAATGACATACAAAAAAAAAAAAAGAAAAGAAAGCACAGAAACAATGAAAACTTTAGGCCATCCTACCAAAAGCAATCTATATAGTCAAGCAATTCCAGAAAACATTCCTGTAACACACTTCACAGAAACAACAAAAAAAAGTTAAAATTCATAGGAAGCAAAAAGGATCCCAGATAGGCAATGCAACCCTGGACAAACGTACACTACCACAGGTATTCCCATGCTGACTTCAAGTTACATCATACACTCACAGTAATGACAAAAACATGGTACTAGCCCAAAACCAGACTCACACATCAAAATGACTAGAAGAGGATCAAGATACAAGGCCAGGCAACTACAGCCACTTCCCTTTTGACAAAGGTACTCAAAACACACACTGAAGACAGCATCTTTAGCAAATGACATTGGAACAAAAATCAACTTCAAATGGATCCACGTGTGTCAATGTAAGAGACAGGACACTGCTTAGGGAAAAAGAAGAGCACAATTCAAGATATAAACACAGAGAAGGACTTTCTGAGCAGGACTTCACTCACTCAGGAAGTAATTAACAAATGAGAGGGATCACTTGAAATTAAAAAGCTCTGTGCAACAAAGGAAACTGCCAATGAAATGAAGAAGGTGCCTACAGATGCAAAATTTTTGCCAGCAATTAATCCAACAGAACATCAGTATCTAGAGCATACAAACAACTAAAAAGCTAAACATAAAGGAAATAAACCAATCAAACAATGGGCTAGTAGTGATGGCTGAGCAATAAAGAGCATATACGACTTCAGAGGATCAAGTACACTTCCCAGCACCCACATCATGTGGCTCAAACTGCATGTAACTAACTCTAGTACCAGGGATACCTGAGGCTCTGGCTTCCACCAACCCCTATACTCACACGTGCACACACATACACAGAATTAGAACAGTTACTGCTCTTGCAGAGGACACAGGTTCAGTTCCCAGCATCCACACTAGGCTTCTCTTTACTTACTATAACTCTAACTCCAGAGGATCTAATGCTCTTTTCTGACTTCTGTGGGCATCACAGTGCCTTTTGGGGGACAGGGAGCAAGGTAGTGCTCTATGTATCCCTAGCTGTCCTGAAATTTTCTATGTAGATAGGCTGGCCTTGAACCTACAGAGAACCATCAGCCTCATGCATCCCAAGTGCTGGGATTAAAGATATGTGCCACCAGGTCTGGCTGCATATGATATCTACAAATTAAAAATAAATATTTAAAAAACTTAAAAAAGTGTTCAAAATCATTAGCTATCAGGGAAATACAAATTAAATCTGCTTTGAGAGTCCATCTCACCCCAATTAGAATGGCCCTCATCAAGAAAACAAAAGGTAGTATTACAGCTCTTTTAGAATTTGTCCAGCAGATTTTCTGACTTTTGTTAGAAATCCCACTGGTCACCCGCTCCATTCCCCACCCCCACCAAAAGAAAACAAAAGAGCTAGGACTGGTGTAGTGGCACACACCTTTAATCTCAGCAATTAGGAAGGCAGAGGCAAGTATATCTCTGTGAGCTAGAGGCCAGCCTGGTCTACAACAGTAAGTTCCAGGACAGTCAAAGAGCACAGTGAGACACCATCTTGGAAACAACAAACAAAAAAGTCAAGAGGCAACAAATGTTGTGGAGGATCTGGAGAAAAGAAAAATCCTTATCTCCTGCAAACTGGGATAGCCATTACAGAAGTCAGTGAGGAAGTTTAGAGCACCACATGTCCCAGCTAAACTACTCCTGGGCATATCCCTAAAGTGGTCGTCCACCGCCTACTACAAAGATGCTTTTCCATCCATGTTCAGGGTCGCACTGCTAACAATGACTAGGAGTGGAGTTACCATAGATGTCCACCAACGGATGAACAGATAATGAAAATGTAGTTCACACAATGGAATTTTATTCAGCTATAAAGAAATCAAAATTTACAAAATTACTCCTAGTTTTCACAGTACCACTATGTAGAGCACAGGGGGATGGGACATAAAATTCATCAACACATTTAGCTAGCAGTGAACCCTGCATGCTTGAATACCAATGAGAGACGCCTACCAATAAAATGATGGTATGACCATTGTGATGGGTGACCAACTACCTTCTGATTGATTTTCGGATCTGCTCCTACATGTGGGAATTCATATCTCGTATTTTAACCCTGGTCAAAAGCACATGGCAAGGGAGAACACAATCCCTAGGTAGGAAATCTGCTGCGGGACATTTATCCTGTCACTTGTATTACTTTTAATAAAATGCTGATTGGCCAGTAGCCAGNGATGTGACTGCCTCACCGAAAAAGGCACCAAGCCACATGGCTAACACAGACAAGTATTATGGGCTAATAATAAGTTATAAGAGTTAATAAAAAGCCTGAACTAAAAGGCCAATCAGTTTATAATTAATGTAGACCTCTGAGTATTTCTTTGGGACTGAACGACTGTGGGACTGGGTAGAACACAAAGTACAGTCAACAAAAACCTATATTGTCGATTTGCAAAATAGACACATTGTCAAACTAGCTTCTAAATATTTATATTTATACCCATAGGTTACTGTTGCTCTCAACCTTAGTAAGAAAAGCTTCTTTTTTGCAGTATTTAGCAGTTATGCAGACGCATAACTAGTTAATGTGCTGAGAATGCTCAGCCCTAAATGGGACTTGCATATCAACCTCTCATGTAAGGCTCAAATAATATCAAAGAAATATGACTCAAAAATTAAGAGCACCTGTTGCTCTTGCAGAGTGTTGGAAGCAGAGCATGAAGGTCCTCATGCCCACAAATCTCCAGAGAAACCAAGAACATGAAGCAACACAGGATGTCTCTCCAGTGGGAAAGATATAAGACACATGTTCTTCCAATGAGAAAGACAGGAACTGGAAGTGATGAATAACTTGGTGATCTGCATTATCTGTTGGCCTAGGCCATATCAAGCTCCCACAGTCAGAACCAGAGATACCTAATAGTCTAAATGGCCCTAACATTATCTGTATAGCCAGAGGCTCCCACAACCGGGACCTGAGGTGGTTAACAGCCCAAACGACTTCTACACTATCTGCTTGACCAAGACCAGGTCAGACCCTTCCTTAGGCCCTTCAGTTAGTATAGGCTGCCTATCTCTACACCCCATCTTTACTGAAGAAATTACATGTACTCTGAGTTGAGTTTTGATGTAACTACACTTCTGTTTCCCACTGGAAACTTTACAGCAGGAAACTTTTTTCCAAATTATGCTGTGTTTAAATTTGTTGGGAACAACTCACCTGGGATCAGACTCCAAGTCTTTTTTTTAATATTTATTCATTTATTTGTTTATTTATTTATTTATTATGTATACAATATTCTGTCTGTGTGTATGTCTGCAGGCCAGAAGAGGGCATCAGACCTCATTACAGATGGTTGTGAGCCACCATGTGGTTGCCGGAATTGAACTCAGGACCTCTGGAAGAACAAGCAATGCTCTTAACCACTGAGCCATCTCTCCAACCCCCAGACTCCAAGTCTTGACCAAGGTTGACGAAGTCAATCTCAACAGTTTTCATTCTCACCTCTTGACATTTACTTCCCTGCCTGTTGTGACTACCTACAGGGTCCTCCTCAGCAGAGGACCCAAGTTTGACTCCCAGCACTTATATAATAACTCAAAATCACCCATAATTCCCATTCTGGGAATCTGACACCATCTCCTTTAAGTTCAAAGCCAGCCAGGTCTACGTATCAAGCTCTCGGCCAGTGAGGTCTATTTAATGAAACCCTGCTTTAAAAATAAATAAATAAAAATAAAAAAGCAGGGGGTGGTGGGGGGTCAAAAAAACTATTAGGTAAATAATTTTTATTTTAATGGTGCCCATGTATGTAAACTCCTCCTTATCAATGCTCCCAGATAATATTACTTGGATTAGTTTCTTGAGTGTTAGTATCTTAAACTTTCCTAAGCTTCCACAATCCATAGATCAGAAAAACTTCATACCAAAAAACCCCTAACAGAGTTGTAGCTGTGGTTCCACAGTAGAGTGCTTGTTGCTTGAGTCAGTAAATTCAATGCCAATACTGCCCACTCATCCCATAAAATTAAACCACACAAAAACACACACACAAAACAAACAAAACCCCAGTTAACACAAACTATAAAGCCCCACACCTCAAATCAAGCACTCCCCCCAATTTCCTCTCATACAAATTTTTAAATAACTTTTAAATTGGTGTGTGTGTGTGTGTGTGTGTGTGTGTAATACTTTAACTAATATACCCCTCAAACATGGCTAAGTTAAAAGTGTGTGTCTATCTAGGACAGTCAGCTGCTCTACAGAGAAACCCTGTCTCGAAAAACAAAAACAAAACAAAAAAACTATGTGTCTATAAGCCAGATGTAGTGGTGCATACCTTTAATCCTAACACTTGAGAGGCAGAGGCAGGTGGATCTCTTGAGTTCAAAGTCAACCTGGTCTATAGAATAAGTTCCTGGACAGCCAGGGCTACACAGAGAAAACCTACGTCAAAACACAAAAACAACAACATTAAACAACCAAAACAAAGAAACAAAACAAAACAAAAAGAGTAAAGAAAAGAAAGAGGTGTGCAGTGTCTAAGGTTAAGACAGAGTGGGAACAGGAAAACCACTGAAGCAAAGAAACCACTTAGTTAAAATTATCTTTTCAAAAACCATGGGCAAAAAAATATCCACTCTGTACTGGAAGCACAACAGGAAGAAGGAAAGGTTGGGAAGTGAGAGAGAGGAGGTGAAGTGTGTCTGTTACACACAGACTGGACTGCTACACAGAAGTCAGAGAACGCCCCTCCACTTATGCACTCTTTAAGCAGCACCTTGCTCTCCCTCAGAGTTTTTTCCACTGGGCCAGTGGAGAGAATATGTTGATTTTTTACCTTAAATGGGTAGAAGAGATTAGGAAAAATGGATATAGGACTCTACACTGCCTCTCTGATTTTGGAGACAGCAAATTATGTAGCACAGGCTGGTGAACATGAGCTCCTTATCCTCCTGCCTCATATCTTCAGAAGTGCTGGGGTCACAGGAAGAGACAACACAAACTCAGTGGAATTGACTCTTTAGAATCTCAACATATTTCAGAGACAATCTTAAAACTAACAGTCTATTACATTTCTCATTTTAAAGGAACCCACCACTAACCAATAATAAGCACCTATATAAACAAAGCATATACATACATACATACACATATAAAGCTCATAAGAATAATCGGTGAAAATATGCAGGAATATCCAAGCCTAGAGTAGAGTTGTAGAGTCCAGCTGTAGAATGCTCGACAAGCATGCACAAGGCCCCGGATCTGATCACTACTAGCCCCACTACCACCCACCAATAAGAATAAAAACTAGCCGGACTGTGGCAGCGCACATCCATAATCCCAGCACTCAGGAGGCAGAGGCAGGCAGATCTCTGTGAGTTTAAGGCCAGCCTAGTCTACAGAGCAAGTTCCAGGACAGATTCCAAAGCTACAGAGAAACCCTGTCTCAAAAAACAAACAAACAAACAAAAACCCAAAAGATTAAAAACTTGAGAGAAGGAAACTTAACAGGATGGTTAACCATATGAAAATTTCCAAGTGTGGGGAAATCTGGCAATAGTCCAGAAGGAAAAAGAAAAACAAACTAAAATTAGTAAGGCACCTGCAACCCCAGTACTCTTGGGGTATGGAGACAGGAAGATTACCAAGCCTTCTTGGCTGCCAACAAGAAAAATATGAGCTCCAGGTTCAGGAGATTCAGAAAGAGAGGAAATCTGATGCCATTCTCTAGCTTCTGCACATGCACACACAGGTGTAAGCACCTGCACATATAACACACACATACCCAGGGAGGTCAGAAGAGAGTATCAAATACTCTGGTGCCAGAGCACAGATGGTTCTGAGACAGTTGATGTGGATGCAAGGAATAATGTGCTCTCAACAGCTGAGCTAGCTTTCCAGCCCTAAAAGTTGTTTTTAATTCATTTTTTTTCTGGGTTGAGCTAGCCTGCTACCATTTAAACTAAGGAATGTGTTCCCAGTCTCACAAAACTAAAATAAAAAAAAACAAGTATAGTAAGGAAAAAGGAGAATCTTTATCATTTTTTGAACCTACCTAAAAAAATTCCAAAGACAAGTATACCTTGGAGAAGTGATCACCCCAAAATGGTATCAACTTAAAAAACAGTATCAGTTAGCAGATGAGCAGGGGAAAAAAAAAAAAAAACCCTTACTTTTGCTCTATATTAATCCCATATTTTATTCTAGGTACCTGTTTTCTCTTTAATTCTCATTTCACATCTATCAGAATAGTTAAAGCACATTTTAACATTACTATAGACCACACTTTTTTTTTTTTTAAAGATAGGGTATCACTAGAGACCAACCTACCTCCCTATATTCCACAATATAGAAACAGAAACAGGCTGTGTTTTAGTAGTCTGGATATAAGCTATGAAACAATCGACAGGACAAAATTATTTTGTCAACAGTTTATATGATATAATCTATAGTGAGACAGTGATACTCAAAGGATTTATAAAAATGAAGTGCTGGGCTTGAGAGATGGCTCAGAGGTTAAGAGCATTGCCTGCTCTTCCAAAGGTCC
>LOEQ01001726.1:361232-376248 GCA_001685075.1 Bramus lutescens | reverse complement strand
GCCAGCCTGGTCTACAAGAGCTAGTTCCAGGACAGGCTCTAAAACTACAGGGAAGTCCTGTCCCAGGAAAAAAAAAACAAAAAACAAAAAAAAACCTATCATATATATAAAGTATCTAAAAACAAGACCACCACTCACAATCCAAATTCATGAATTCCTACAACAAAAAACCCCAAAAATAATTTAATTGGTTTTTAGTTTTCTGAGAAAGGCTCTCTTACTATGAACCCCAAGAAAGCCTTTAAGTCACTATACAGCCCAGCATGACTTTAAACTTGCAACAGTCCTCCTGCCTCAGCTTCCTGAATGCTGAGATTATAAGCATGTACTATCACATGTTAAGTTGATTCTTAAATGAATCTTCAAACAAAGACACGCTGTGGGAGCTCCATTAGCCAATAGCTCAGCAGTCCCCAGCTTGAGACCCATGCAGCTTGGCATGTTATACCGGCCCACAGGCTTCAGCCTGCGATCCCGCAGCACAACTGACGAAAGACTTTGGGTTTTCTCTTTATCCTGGACCCCAACTCTCAAAGTCGTTTGATCACCTTAATAATTGTTCTTAATTTGTTAAACGAATCATATTTTTCAATACCTAAGTAAGCACAGTGCTGCTAGCATCTCTCAACCATGCGGTTGCAACTGCAACACCTGATGGCTGGTAACAATTACACCTACTCCAACTCATTATAATTGCCTTAGGACAGGTAAGATTTAAAAAAACTACAAAAATGACTGATAACATAACTATCCAGAACTTCTATAATTATTTTGCTTATTCTACAGATGGTATTCTACAAGGCTTATGTAATTTTCCTTCTACATCCATTCATTTGATTCTAGAAATCAGTTTTGTTTTTCATATTATCTCATTAAAAAATGGTTTCGTAATAGAGCCAAAAATGAGGTACTTTTAAAAATAACACAGTCTTTACAGACTAATAATGGACACCTAGATGAGATCAATACTACGGAGAGGAATAGCAATAATTTGACAAAATCATCTGTAACAATTTGTGCTGTTAAATTTAACAATCAAAATCTGTTAAAGAGTTATGATAGAGGGGCTGGACAAATGACTCAATGGTTAAGAGCACTGGCTGCTCTTCCAGAGGTCCTGAGTTCAATTCCCAGCAACCATATGGTGGTTCACAGCCATCCATGAGATCTGGTGTCCTCTTCTGACATGCAGGCAGAATACTGTATACATAATAAATAAACAAATCTTAAAAAAAAAGTTATGATAGGTTAATGGATAAGGTATCTCTCCAGGAAGGTAATATGCACACTATCAAAACTATGTCTAAGGATAAGACATTTTCTTTACTGGACAAGTTTCATACCTTAAAATCCTAAATGAGGACATTAGAACATAATACTGGACTAGAAGACAACATTCCCTCTCCCAACAAAATTTGTCCTCACAGTTAGGGATACCATTTAGGGGTTGATTACTACTCATATAGGGTTGGGGTGGAAATTATGTAGGCCCAGAGATCTCAAAAAAAAAAAAGGAAGAAAAAATAAAAAACTGAATGGGATTAATAGGTAGATTAGTGTGAACTTACACTATAATAATAATAATAATAATGAGTAAGAGTGAATACTTGTGAGCTATTCTTTATGGACAATTTACATTGGCATAGATTTTTGTATACTGATATGAGTTCAAATTATATTTCTTATATTGAATATGCTATTTCTGTTTATAATATTTGTACATCTATATAAAGTTATTTTGTCAGATTGCATGCATGCATGCATGTTTCTATCTGTTTAGGACATTTTGCGTACCGATACAATTGTAAGATATCATATTGCATTATATATCTCTACCTCTATTCAAGATATTTATGTATTGTTTACATTTTGAGGTCATTGTCCTCCTTTACTGCACAGTTGTTTAAAGATTGCTTAATATTATGCTATTAAATCTTAATCTTTTTAATACATAGGTATTAAGTATTATAGGTCAATAATCAGTCATGTTTGTTATACTTTTAGACTAATTAGGTTCTTTACATAAATAGTAACTGCATTCTGCATAGATAGGTAACCTTCAACCACTTCAAAGATCTGTAAAACATGACATTTAAATAATTTAGGATTCTGTTGAAGTGAGACACAATTGCTCCTGGCAAAAACCATCTATCCCCGAGAGAGTGTTGAACATCAAAGACACTCTACTTGGAGTTTGTTTCTTCTTGGCACAACTGGCCTTTGGGAAAGTAACTGCCCATGCCTCGACCACCAACAAAGTGCACAATGTCCAGACTGGACAAGTAGGCTATAAGAAAAAAAAAGACTGCTAAACCTTGCCAAGACAGGGTAAGACAGTCCTAAAATTATTCCTGCCTCTAAAATATGGTCTGTCAGTTACTTTAGGCCTTAGCCAAAGTTGGTTGCTTCAACATTGCAAATGAGACTTGAGTGAGTGCTCAGCCAGCCAGTTGTCTCTGTCATCTACTGCACATTTTGGAAACTGCCTGACTGAACTTCCTACTCGAGTAATATTATCTCCCTTCTCAGGCCTTTGATGGGGTTAAAGATTAGATAGTTGTAGTTACTGTCCTCTTATGACTTAGCCAAGCCATTTCCAATACAAGACTAAGACTCCTTAAGATAAAATGTTTATTAAAAGATTAAGATATGTTCCTTGCTTAATATTGTTTATGCTGGTTGTAATTCTAACTTTATACTTGATATCTGTTCCTAGTGTACATAGTTTTATATTTGGTTTAGAACTCTCTTATTTAAACAAAAGGAGAAGGTGCTGTGGGAGCTCCCTCAGCCAATAGCCTTTAAGATACCAGCTCACATGGGCGTGGTCTCTTATACTATAAATGTAGCTGTAAAACGTGTGCTTGCTCTCTCACTTCTGGCTGCTAGAGTAGGTTCCTGTTCCCTGTTAGTGCAAAGGACTGTGATCTAGGACTGTGATCTGTTGAGTCTACCCCTAAATAAATAACCCTTTATTATACGTAATTCTAAACTAGTGTGGGATTATTTTGTAACTTCCATCATCAAAGACAAATTTCTCAACCGTAGAAGACAAACGATACAACTCAACTCCCTTTATTTTCTTGGAAGCCTTGGTATGATAATTTAGAACATGTTAACTAATAATAACAGTAATAAATTATTTCAATTCAGTTATAATACTAAATGTAGCAAGATTTCAACGTTGAATATATTTTACTGCAACGTGTTTCTATTTTTAAAACATGCTAACTAGTCACAATGGTCCAGAAAATACCACTCTAATTCTCCACTTTTACTCTCATATATGTATAATAAATATATATACATTCTCCATTTTTTACTCTCATACATATGTATTATATAACATATATATCTATATACACACAAATACATCTGTGTGTTTACTGGATTAAAGGCATATACCACCATGCCTGGCTTCTTTTAAACTTATAGGCAATATTATGAGACAAAAAGCTGGGGCTAAATGTAGTTCAGTTGGTAGAGTGTCAGCTTAGCATGCATCCTGGGTGTGATCCCTAGTACCAAATGGAGTGGGGCAGACAAGAGTGAGGAATGCATGCAATCCCAGCATTCTGGAGAGAGAAGCAAGAGAATCAGAAGTTCAAGGCCATCCTCAGCTGAAAACAAGACCCAGGTTAGCCCAGGAATCATGAGACTCTGCTTCAAAAAATAGATTAATTGATTTATTTTAAAAAGAACAATATCTATAGATAGAATTTATTAAGTTGCTTCCACAGATTCTTTGTAATTACTAAGAATCATCAGGTGCGGATGAGATGGCACAGTGGGTGAAGGGTGTTTGCTACACAAACCTGTAGTCTGTCCCCAGAGCCTGAGTGAAGGCAGGAGAGAACCGGCTCCACGAGGCGGTCCTCTGATTACCACACATGCACTGTGGCACACCACTCTCCAAAAACAAATCTTAAAAAAAAAAAAAAGGTTTCTTTTAAAAGCCAGGCATGATGAAGCGCACCTTTAATCCCAACACTTGGGAGGCAGAGCCAGTAGATTTCTGAGTTCAAGTCCAGTTTGGTCTACAGAGTGAGTCTTAGGACAGTCAGGGCTACACAAAGAAACCCTGCCTCAAAAAAAATAAACAAATTAATTAATTAATGTTTTTAGAAAAATTATATTACCAAAAGTTGTAAGGCCTAAAACTTCGGGGCCATAAAACAAGGTGATGGTTGGTAGGAAAAAAGGTTATCTGTAGGTACTTGAAGATGTGGCAACTTTTCTATCTTCCCCAGACTTCAAACACTTAAAATTCAAGGCATACTATACTAAAAAATGTTACCAAACTCATGACAGTCTTCTCTAATTTGACAAAGAACTTCTTTCTATCCTTAAAACTACACAGAATTAAAATTGGCTTGTAAGAAATTTAAAAAGATTTCATACCATAGGTTTGGTGTCAGATGAAAGACCTAAGGGAAAAAATTTAAACAAAATTAATTAATATTGGTAAAACTCATAAAATTAAATCCTCAAATCAAATTAAGAGCATAAACAATACACAGGATAAATACTTTAGACATATATAAGACCTTGTCTCAAAAAGTTAATTGATTCCAAAAAGAACAATATCTACAAACAGAATTTATAAGTTACTTTGACAAATTCTATTGTGTTTATTAAGAATTTGACATGGGGGTTGGTGAAATGGCTCAACAGGTAAAGGTGCTTGCTCCGCAAGTCTGGCTGTTTATCCTCAGAGTCCAAGTAAAGGTGGAAGTATAGAACCAACTCCATGTAGGTTATTTTCTAGACAGAGGTTCAAAAAACTGAAAAGCATACATACACACACACACACAAAAAAAAAACTATTCAGAGCATCATTAATTATATCAAGCAATTAGTGAAAGCAATAAACAACTATCAACTTAAAACTAATTAAATAAAATGGGACATATCCACATAGTGGAATATATTATAAGCAATGAAATGAACAGAACATACTTTAAAATCAATCTTGGAAACATGTTAGACTGAGAATGATGTTCAGTGGCAAAGCACTATTTATACACACAAATAGATAAGATATTCATGCCCACAGTGGTGGTTCACACCTTTAATCCCAGCATTTGGGAGGCAAAGGCAGGAGGATCTCTGGGTCTGGGGTCACTTTAGTCTACAGAGACAGTTCAGGACAGCCAGGGATACACAGAGAAATCCTATCTTGAAAACTTTTCAAAAAGAAAAACAAAAATCAGATATACAGAGTTGGCCCAGGGGTGCAGATCATTTTAGCATTTGGGGGGCTAAAGGAGAAAGATCGTAATTTTGAGACCAGCCTAAGTAAGTTACACAGTAACCTCAAGGCCACCCTAGGGTACAAAGTGAAATTGTCTCAAAAAAAAATAAAAAAGGCAGACTGTGGTGGTGCACGCCTTCAATCCTAGCACTCAGGAGGCAGAAGCAAATGGATCTCTGTAAGTTTGAGGCCAGTCTGGTCTACAGAGTGAGTTCCAGGACAGCCAGGACTGTCACACATAGCAACTGTCTCAAAAAAAAAAAAAAACAGACAAAACAAAAAAGTATTATACTAAGCGAAAAAGTTAATTACAAAGATCACATATCATACATGCTTCCACTTGTGTGAAGGTAAATTTATAAATGAAGATAAACATCAGCAGTTGATTAAGCACTGAGGTAAAAGAAAGAATAAGAATAATTGATAATAGGTTCAAATTTCCTTTTGTGGGTAGTAAATATCAGTCAGACTCACTGTAATGCTGCACAGACCTCTGAATAAACTAAAAAACTCCAATGAATTACATCCTAGATGGATGGATGGTGATTTAAACGAGAAAAGTTACCCCAAAACTTGGCATTTGAACAACTGGTCCCCAGATGGTAGTGGTGTTTAACGAGTTCAGAAGTGTGGCCTTACTGAAAAGTATCCCTGGGGTGGGTTTTGAGGAGAAGGTTAAAAAAAAAAAAAGCCTAGCTTATTTGCAGTTCATTCTCTGTGTTTGTTTCAAGATATGAGCTCTCAGCTTCCTGTTCTGCCACTATGCCTGCTGTCATGCCTCTGCTCCACCATCATGAACTCCTATCCCCTATCCTCTGGAACCATAAGCCAAAATAAATTCTATTCTTCAAGCTGCCCTTCATCATGATATTTTACTGCATCAACAAGAAAGGAATTAATATGGTATTTATGAAGCAGAGGATGACTTTAAACCCCAAATTCTCATTCATCCACTTTTCCACCCTTAAGAACTGGTATTACAGGTAGGTACCACTATACCCAGAGATAATTATTTGTTACAAACTATATCAGGGCCCTAGACCTTAGCACAACTGATTCTATGATGGAACTACCATTCAGACTGTAAAACTCACCACACAGACCACATCACCCACCAAAACTAAAACAAAGGCCTAATCCATCAAATTCCATAGTATCTAAATGTACTAACCTTACTTTTTGGCTTCTGTAGTTCTACTCATGGCTAACTGTTCTTATTAACTAAGTATGTCAACCAAGGACACGGTTTCTATGCATAAAAGCTCACCCTGGGAAAGGCCTGAGGCTACCCCAGGATACTGAATACCAAGTGTAGTTGCCAGCCAGCTAATAAAGACTTTCTTTTCTTTCTTTTTTAAATTTATTCATTTTTTAAATTTTATGTGCACTGGTGTTTTGCTTGATGTCTGTATGAGGGTATATGGTCCCCTGGAACCTGTCATGGTGCTAGGAATTGAACCTGAATTCTCTGGAAGAGCAGTCAGTGCTCTTAACCACTGAGCCATCTTTCCAGCCCAATAAGGACTTTCTGTTGGCTTAACCCCATGTCTGAGCTGTCTTTTCTGCAGGCTACCCTACAACAAAACTTTTCAAAATTTATTTTAACTACCTTTATCTCATAAGGAGTTCTCTAATTCCCACTGTAGACATTCAGATATATATGAACTATTAAATATCTTATTCAAAAAACAGTATTTCCTTTTACATTTTCTAAGTTCTTCTAAGAGTTATTCTATAGTTTGTTTTTCAAGATAGGGTTTCTCTGTGTATCCCTGGCTGTCATGGAACTTGCTCCGTAGACCAGGCTGGCCTAAATTTACAGAGATTTGCCTGCCTTTGCCTCTCCAGTGCTGCGATTAGAGGTGTTCACTACCACTGCCTGGCTTATTTTGTAGTTCTAATATGTCAGAATGTATAAATAACACTGCAAATGTTAATTACATATTACTTTATTGACCAAGTTTCCTTTTCAAATTAATTTTAGCTTTCTTGGAGAAAAGTTGTTTTTCACATTGCTTTGTTTTCATGGTATTTTGAGACAGGGTCTCTCTACATAGTGCTGGCTATCCTGGAACTCAGAGATTCACCTGCCTCTGCCTCCCAAGTTCGGGAATTAAAGTGTTCTACTGCGCCCAGTTTAAGACAGTGTTTTACTACATAGCTAATGCTGAATTTCAACTAGCATTCTCTTGCATCAGTCCCAGTGCTAGGATTGGAGGACTACACTGCTACACCCTATCTTAAAATATTATATTTTGTATGTATATGGGAGGCCAGAGGACAATCTCTGGCATGAGTCTTCAGGCTCTGTTCACTTTGTTTTGTTTTATTGAGACAAGTCTCTCAATTAGGCAGGTTGGATGACCAGAAGGTCCCAGGTGTCCCCCGCCTCTGCCTGCTCAGCCCTAGGATTATAAGTACACATCACCATATTCTGTTTTTTAACATCTGAGTTCTAGGGCTCAAACTCTCCTCAAGCACTTTACCTACTAAGCCACCTCCTCAGCCCTTAAAATACCATCTTAACATTCTACTATTTTTTCCAATTATTAATCAATATATATGATGCCAATATAAGCCTCACAGCTAAATCTATCAAAGATTACTTCTTAAGTTCTTCAAAGTAAAACTGTGACGTTAAATATAGTCTTCTTCACTTTAGTACTTAGGTTAGCTCAGAGCTCTGAAAAAGTACACAATAATTTTAGGCTAATAAGACACAAAAGTAAGTAAACAAGGTACTAGAAATTCCTCAGATCTTCTAAGAAAGGAAAACAAATAGTAAGATCTCCTCGCTCATAATTTCAGAACCTTCTCTTATAGTCCTGAGCTCTTAAGGGTGTAAATGCTGTAACTCTTAAGGGCTTCTAGACCTAACAAATTTAATTTGGAGGAAAGAAATCTATTGTCAGAAAAGAAAGTAAACTTTCTCAGAAGAACCTCTGCATTCTCACCTTTTGTTGGATCAGAAGAAATTCCAAACCTGTAGGAAGAAAAGACAAGCTAAATTTTAGGAAGCTGTTCACACTCTTGGTTGTCTATGTCCGTGTCAAGGGTACATAACACTTCTTCCTTGTGATCTCAAACTTTGCAATCATTAGCTAATTCTAACAACCCCATGAAAGAGGGTCAGTTTACTCTCCTTCTCACCAACAATCCAAGAGTACACTAAAAGAAGTCATCAGACTCAGAAGCAGCTGTCAGTTCCTGACTTTTACCTATTATAAAAACCCTAACCGATGATGACAAAACCTAATGCACAGCTCCTATATTCAAATCAGCAGAAATGTTCTGACTATGGCCCAAACTGTGTCCAGTAATTTTAATGAGAACACTGTTCCACTTAAACCAACAATTATATCTAGAAACAAAGATCTGGCCTTTATAACATCTGATCTGATCTTTATAACATCACTACCTTGTGTCCAAAGGGCTAGAAACACTCACCTAGCTGCCCGCGCAGCCTTCTTACTCTCCAAGCTTACAGGTACATTGAATCGTTCAGCCCTCTTCTGCATTCTCTATGTGATAATAAATGAAAATGAAGAGAAACTGTAACTTCTTGTTTAAGAAAACGTTGGTTAGGGTCATTTCTTAAGGTCTAACTGAAAACATGACTACATCAGTAGTATTCTTAGGTTTATCACAACAACTATTTTCAGAAAGCAAACACACACACACACAAACTATTATTACATTCACATTCTCAAAAACAAAAAGAATAATTCTACACAAACCCCAAAACACCAAAGTTATATTTGGTTGCCCTGCGAAAAAGATCAAAAGAACGTCTATGTCCCAGTACAGATAAAAAAAAAAAAACACAACACTACTTCACTGAATTATAAAATAATTGAATAAATTTCTACTTTGTGTAGGGCAGTGATGATGCATGTCTTTAATCCCAGCACGTGGGAGGCAGAGGCAACTGGATCTTTGAGTTCAAGGCTAGCCTGGTCTACAGGGCAAAGTTCCAGGTCAGCCAGGGCTGCACAGAGAAACACTGTCTCAAAAAACCAAAACAAACAAAAAAACCTCTACTTTGGAAATACAAAGCTGAACACAAGATTTCAAATGAAACCTGTTCTTACACACCTTGAAATAAGAATCCAAAGAAATTTTACTCTCATCAGCTACCAGCTAACAATTTACAGGGAACATTTACCACTGCTACTTTTCCTCTCAAACTCCAATCCTCTGCCTGTAACGTTCCTATGAAGACCACACTGGTATATGTAACAGATGACAGTTTTAACTGCTCACTATGCCAGCCCAAATATCTTTCCAAGTAGGCAGAGAAAAAAAATATTAGTCAATTTTTTTACATTTATTTTTTTAATTTTGCATGCATGCATGGACATATGCATCTATGCTACAACATATGGAGCTCAGCTCCTTCTCTTCTAACATGTGGTTCCAGGGGATCAAACTCCAGGTTGTCAAGCTTTAGCCTCCAAGCACCTTTACTTAAAGAGCCAACTTAACAGCCCTAAAAGAAAACTATTAAATGATGCGGACAAAAGAAAGGATCCTAGAAACCCAGCATCTGGGAGGCTGAATGATCTGGGATTCCCCTCTGTATGTTGTGAATACCACTGGTTAATAAAGAAACTGCCTTGGCCTGTTGATAGGGCAGAACTTACGTAGGCGGAGAAAACTAAACTGAATGCTGGGAGGAAGGAGGCAGAGTCAGGGAGAAGCCATGGAGCTGCCTCCAAAGACAGACACACTGAAACTTTGCTGGTAGGCCACAAACTCGTGGTGATGCACAGATTAATGGAGATGGGTTAAATTAAGATGCAATAGTTAGCATATAAGAAGCTAGAGCTAATGGGCCAAGCAGTGATTTAAATAATATGCTTTCTGGGTGATTATTTTAGGGCTGAGCAGCTGGGAACTAGCGACCTATTACAATAGCTGAAGTAGAACTAGCAACCTATTACAATAGCTAAAGTAGTTGGGGGCCAGCCTAAGTTACACAGTAAGATGTTGTTTCAAAAACACAAAAAGAATCAAAATGGGGACTCAGTGGATAAAAAAGCATGCTGTGCAAGTCTAATAACCTGAGCTAGAATGCCCCAGAACCACAGAACCATGGACAAAGCCAAATGTACTAGTACACATCTGTAACCAAGCATTCCTGCTGCAAGATGGTGGAGATCTGCTGGAAGCTCATGGGTCAGTTAGCCCTGGAAGATAGTTCAGTGGGTAAAGTTGTTTGCTGCCAAGCTGGACGACAAAGTTCGGTCTCTGGAACCCACAATGCTAGAAGAGAGCCAATTCCCCCAACTTATTCTCTGACCTACACATGCGCATACACACACAAACACACACACACCACTGATAGATAAATAAAAGGCAATTTTAAAAAATGTTTTAAAAGAGACATAGAGAGACACCTAGTGCAACAAAGGAGAAGGCAAGAACTGACTCTGGAGAATTGTTTTCTGACTTCCCCATGTGTACCATGGCATTCATGCATCCACATCCCCACCAGCACCCCAATAAATAGTTTAAAAAAGAATGAGACAGGGATCATTACTAAGAATACTTACTTCGGTCTGAGGTATTCCAGATGTAATTTTTACCACCTTCTTTTCTGAAGCCCTGCAAAAGATTTTGAAAAATCAGAAAACTGCTATTTTAAACCAAAACCTTAGAACTGGGTAAGAATTCACCTGAGTCATGTCCTCTGCCCCATATGTGTCTACCACCCCTTAATATAAAGAAACATCAAATTCGTAAAAACTCTGGTTTCTTGAACTCTCATCTACTGAGAGGAAAAAAAATAAAATAAAACTAAGCTACTTAACTAAAGTATACGAATGTAATCAGCAAAGAAGTCAGGGATCATTCCATTTGCTTTTAGGAACTTTAAAGCTACTTCTGAACTAAGAATTCTCTCTCCAACCTTCAATTAAATAGAAGCTCTCAACTTTCACCAGAATATTTAACCAGTGATGTACAAACCTTGATTTCCTTCTTTTGTAAGTCCCTACTAGTCCCGTGGGATTTTAGCCCTAGCTAAAACACTCAAAGCAGAACAAATAAAAATGCGACAGGAAGTGGGAAGAAAAAAGGCTAAGGAGATGGGGTGTTGAGTTAGGAAAACATGGTGAGTTACTGGTCAAAAGGTTTAAGAGAAAATAAAAGAAGGGGACCACAGGGGCAGGAGACAAAGTTCGGAAGTCCTCAGGATAATGGAAGGGCATTAACTCTCCAACAAACAACTCCCATAAAACCGTGGGTCATAACCAGTCTCATTAAAGTCCCTTATTTAGAGACATGGGCAGCTTTTGTTCCAATATCCCAAACACTTTTCCCATTTGATGTCCTGAAAGGTAGTAATGGTTTAACAACATTTTCAGAGGAAGCAATTCTGGAACAGGAGCTGACTATGCCCTTCATCCTTTTGTTGGAGGTCCTCAGACCAACAGGCAACAAATGCCCCCTACTGACCATAACTAAGTCCTACAATATTTAGCTACCTTGACTGGAGTTGGGGGTAGGCTTAAAACTAGAAATAGAACTGTATTCACATATAACTTCAGACCAAAGATGATGTAAAGAGGTTTCCTTTTGGATATACAAGGGATTCAAATCAGCCCAGGAATATTCAGACTGTTTAAGAAATTTCGCCAACCAACCACCTTCCTCTCATTGCTGTTGTTTGACGTGGCTTCTGCTATGAAACCAAAGCTATCTTCAAATTCCTAATCCCCTTGCTTCCACCTCTCATTACATATGTACACCACACACTCCCCTACTTTTCTCCTAAGATAGAGTCTCATCTTGTAACCCTGGCTGGCCAGTAATTTCCTGTAGAGACCTGGCTGGCCTTGATCTGTTCCCCCTCTGCTGCATGCGTGCTGGAACTAAAAGCATGGCCACCGCCAGATAAGGTGGCATCTGTAGACAAGTCTACATTTGAGAGGCAGAGGCAAGAGAATCTCTGTGAGTTTAAGGCCAGATTGGTTTATATACCAAATTCCAGAGCAATCAGGTCTACACAGAGAGAACCTGTCTCAAAAAACAAACAAACAAAAGGCATGAGCAACTAGACCCAACAGAACTGTTCTTTTAATGACATGCAAGTAAAACAAAGTTCTGTGACATTTTTCCTGATTAAGAAAGAGGAGCAAAAGCCAAGTATGGTGGCAGACACCTTTTAAATCCCAAGGCTTGGGAGGCAGGGGAAGACAGGTGGTCTTCTCCATCAACCTCAGGAAAATGACTGCCACATTCTCATCTAGTTTGTTCTTTGTTGTTTTTGAGACAACATCTCAAGTAACCAAGGATGACACAGGCCTCCACTTCTCTCATTTTGGGATTATAAACACCCAACACTGCATCTAGTTTTACAAAGGGCTGGGGACTGAACCCAGGGCTCTGTACATAGTAGACAAACACTCTACCATCTAAATTACAATCTCAGCCTCCATGTACACATCTTGAAAAACAATCATTACAGTATACCTAAAAGTAGAAAGGGAACCCTCATATTATATACCAATTCCTTTGGTCACAACTAAACTCAGGCAATAAATATACATCATAATCTCATAGGATTCACGGGATATTTCCATTCTTCACTGACTTATTTCTCTATCTAGTCACATACAAAAAGCATTCCCCTCAGGAGTTAGTCAGGGTTCTCGAGAGTTACAGAACTTAAGGGATGAAAATTTCTCTCTCTCTCATACAAATATACGCATATATTTTATAATATTAATAACATTATCATTATACACACAAGGAATTTATTGGAATGACTTACAGGCTGCAGTCCAACTAATCCAACAGTGGCTATCTATGAACACAAAGTCCAAGAATCTAGTAGTTGCTCAGTCCCACTAGGCTGGGTGTCTTAGCTTATCTTCTGTATATGCTGGAATTCTGAAGTAGGCTCCAATGCCAGTAACGGAATGGATGTGCTGGCAAGTCGAGGACAAGCAGGCAAGAACAAATGAACCCTTCTTCCACTGTCCTTATACAAAGTTCCAGAAGGTGTGGCCAAGATTAAAGGTGTGCCTTCCCACCTCAAGATCTGGATCACAAGTGTGCCTTGCATTTCTGGATTATAGTTCATTCCAGATATAGTCAAGTTGACAACCAAGAATAGCTATCACAATCCACCCCTTGTCAACTTGACACACAATCGTTCTCCTTATGTCATGGTCATGATTAATTTCCAAATGAAAACAACCAGGTCAAAATAACACCTAAACATATCTATCCCATGTACAATCGCAAATGCATTATAAATTTAGGATAGGTGGCAATGTCCCTTGAGAGACATTCTTTTAGTATCTCAAACTTAAAAGCACAAGTATATGTACAAATGCATTCTTAACAAAACACAACAGAAGCAATCATGTCCATTATATATAATCCTCATGTCTGTAGCTGGTCACAGGGCCTCCGTTCTGTATTTCCTCCACCCTCTGCAAGTACCCCAGCAGGTCTTGGCTCTTTTCCTGTAGGAGTGACCCATACCTTCATTCCCGACAGGTATGTGCCCTTTGTCATTCTGCCCAGATTAGGCTGTTGTAATTTCTCATTAACTTTAACCAAGGGGCATAGTAGCACCAAAAGATGCCCTAAAGTACCTCCTACACTCCAAATATAATTCTTATCTCCATCATGGAGAGGCAATCCAATTTCCCCATAATAATCTAACACTGTTATTCCTTTCTTAGCCTGTTGATTTAAGAACCCAAAGCGACCAGAAGGAAGTCTGAGCTTCCAGTTCAAAGGAATGTTTGTTGTGTCTCCTCCATGTGGAAACCAGAACTTATGGACCAGCAGAATTTAGGAAACAGAAAGTAAAAGTGGGTCACTAGGGGTATAGTGAGTGGAAATATTCCCTTTTCCATCCCTTGATTTCTTGACCCATGGTTCCTGGCTACAGGAGAAAGCATATCACATGTTGAACATTGTTTCAAAGCACATACTGCCTTCTGGAGAATCCTGCCCCAGCCCTCCATGCTGCTGCTACCTAACTGGTGCTGTAACTTCATCTTCAAAAGGCATTCCATCTTTCTGTCAGGCCAGCTGCTTCAGGATGCTGGGGAACATGGAAAGACCAGTGGATTCCATCATTATGGGCCCACTGAGGCACTTCTTTGATGTTAACTGAGTTCCCTGGTCAGAAGCAATGCTGTACTGGATACCATACCATGTCAGTGGATAAAGCGCTCTTGAAGTCCATAGATGGTGGTTTTGGTTTCATTATGGGCAAGAAAAGCAAATCCATAACCAGAGTAAGTATCTGCTCCAGTAAGGACAAAGCATTGTCCCTTCTATAGAGGAAGTGGTCCAATGCAGTCTACCTGCAATGAGGTCACTGGCCTCCCCAGGAAACAGTGCTGTATCTGAGGCTCAGTGTTGGTCTCTGCTGCTGGCAGATCTGGCAATCAGCAGCAGCTGCAGCCAGGACAGGCTTGGTGAATGGAAGTCCATGTTGTTGAGCCCATGCATAGACCCCATCTCTGCCATCATGGACACTTTGTTCACGGGCCCATTGGGAAATAAAGGAATGGCTGAGGAGAGAGGCTGACTGTCCACAGAATGGGTCATCCTATCTATGTGATTACTGAACTCTTCCTCAGCTGAAGTCACCTTTTGATGAGCATTCACATAGGACATAAGTATCTTCACATCCTTTGCCCATTTGGAGAGATTTAGCCATACTTCTTCCCCAGATGTTTTGCTCACCAATTTTCAAATCATGCTCTTTCCAAGTCCCTGACCATTCAAGCC
>LOEQ01001726.1:347362-361221 GCA_001685075.1 Bramus lutescens | reverse complement strand
GGCTACAGCCCACGAATCAGTGAACAATCACACATCTGGTCATTTCCCCTTCCAAACTCTAATACCATGGGTATTGCCCAAAGTTCTGTCCAATGTAAATATTTCCTTTTGCCAGTATCTTTCAGGGCTGTCCCACAAAGGAGTTGTAATGCAGCTGTCCACTTCTGGGTGGTGCCTGCATAGTGTACAGAACCATCAGTAAACCAAGCCCTAGTCTTCTCTTCCTCAGTCAACTGATCATAGGCTACATACACCCCATGAGGCTACAGGTGCATGCTTGGCAGAAAGTCTGCCTTTATGCTGCCATGCTTCCTGCCATGATGATAATGAACTAAACCTCTGAACATAAGCAAGCCACAAATAAATGTTTTATTTTATAAGAGTTACTGTGGTCATGGTGTCTCTTCACAGTAATAGAATACTGACTAAGATAGTAACTAATAGCTTTACAAATATTTGACAAAAATCTATCAAAAATGATAAATATACATTCTGTGTAACACAGTAAATCTTCCAGTATAAACTTATCTTCTGGATGTGACTTACATAATTATAAGAATAGTTAGATAAGGACATATTGCTTTTATGAATAATGAAATGTTTATCAACAGGCAATTGAAAAATAAAGTACTATTCTTCCAATGAACATAAACAGAATATACCAATTGTAGTCACATGTGGCTGCTCACATAGATAATCCTAGCATTTAGGATTTAATGTTCAAAGTAATTCTTGACTAAACAGCCAAGTTCCACACAAGCCTGAGCTATTACATCAGACCCAGAGAAGGGTATAATTACTAGAAAGGATAAAGTTTCAAAGTTAATAGTCATTATATCTGGATGATAAGTACAAGAGGGTCCATTATATTATTCTCTTAACTTCTAAATTTTTACTTGTACTTCCTTATAACAAGCTTTAAAAAAAACTTACCACTTGCTAGAACAATCAACAACATACGGTTGATTAAAATAGATTACAATTATGTCCAACATATAAAATTTAGATAAATTATAAATGTAATATAAAACAATCTCCAGATGGAAAAGAAAAATCAAGAAACTATGTGAACAGCATCTAAACATGCATCCACATATTCATAGACACCCACACACTCCATGTTAAACTATGTGAACAGCACTTAAACATGCATCCACACACTCATACAGACACCCACACATTCTATGTTAAACTATGTTCACAGCACCTAAACATGCATCCACACACTCATACAGACACCCACACATTCTATGTTAAACTATGTTCACAGCACCTAAACATGCATCCACACACTCATACAGATACCCACAAGCTCCATGTTAAACAACTCACCAAAAAAACTACTAAAAACCTTTGTAAAGTCTCATGGAATGTGCTCAATTTCCTTTTTCTTAAATAAGATTCATTGTATGTTTGAGTGTTTTGCCTGCATGTATATAGTACCTGCAAAGAGCAGAAGAGGGCACTATATCCCCTGGAACTGGAATCACCCAGGCTGTGAGCTGCTATGTGGGTGCCGAGAACCAAACCCAGGTCTTCTAGAAGAGTAGCACATACTCTTACCATTGACCATCTCATCAATGCATACACTGTCTATTTTAGTTTTTCTTTGGTTTGTGCGTGTGTGTGCTAAGGGATCAAATCCAAGGCGCTTCACCACTAAGCCATATACCCAGCCCTTCGTTTGCAACTTTATATTCTTCTATGATCTATTTAACACCCTCCCTTCCTCCCTGCTCATCTCTCTGGGTGTATTTTGCATATTAAAGGTTTTGGTCTATTCCAGCTACCCTAAAAGTTGGGAATTAAACACAAGGTCTTACACGTGTCAAGGTGCCCTCCACCACTGACCTATAATATTCCCAGGTTCATACACTGCCTTTATAACACAATGCGCCTAACAAAACTATAGGCACACACCTGTAACACCAACACTCAGGGGGCAGGGCATGATAACTGAGTTCTATAGCCTGCTGAGCTACACAGAAGTCCAGTCTCAAAACCAATGACACCACTTTGAAGAACAAAAATGGTAAGACATGTCTAATGTCCCAAAGTGCAAAATGGCTAAAAATTTGTAAAAGGAGCCCCAATAAATGTTTATGACTAGCCTTGTAAGATAAACAAATCAAAACCTACTTTCTACTCCAGTATTTTGTCTTCTTTTCCTTCACTGTAAATCATAAATCAGAGGTAAACTTACAGAGCTACAGCTGCTGCCAATTTCTCCCTCTTACAAAAGTCCTTATACACAGTTTCATACTTTTCTACAGAAGTAAAAAGTTTTATGTAAAAGTATAAAATTCTATGAATAAGGGTTTGCAGGGCTGTCCATGGAAGAGCATGCCTTTAATCCCAGCACTCTGGAGGCAGAGGCTGGTGGTAAAAGGTTTTATAAAAATTTATACTACAGGGAATCATTGATTCTAATCAAATAATCTATTATGGTGCCTCACAAAAGAACAAAGGCTAAGAGAACTGGATGGTGCCTGCACTGAAGGTAACCTAGTTCTAATTACCTAATACATAACATAAAGAAAAATTCATTTTCTTCACTGGAAACATACCTAAAGCAGGCAAACCTTTCTAAAAATGCCTGACCTTATCAGAAATGAAAAGGTCAGGGGGAATGTGTAACAAGGAAAGAGTGAAATTTTAAACCAATATTTTTTAAAGCACTATCTGGAAGACTAGGTGTTTAGTTGGTAAATCCTTGCCATAGAAGCTGGAAGGACTAAGTTCAAGTTACAGTCTCCCTGTGAAAAAGACAGGTGTTGAGCTGGTGCCTAAGAGCTCAGCACTAGAAGGTGGAGATAAGAGACCCTTGGGACTTAAACTCTGCTCAAATGGGTGCATTCCATACCAGCAAGAGACCTGATCTCAAAAACTAGGTGGAGTTGGGCACACACCTTTAATCCCTGAAAGTCAGGAGGCAGAGGATGGAAGAGCTCTGAGTTCAAAGGTCAGCCTGTCTACATAATGAGCTCCAGGACAGCCAGGGCTACATAGTGAGACCCTACCTGGGGGGCGGGGGAGAAAAAAAAAACAAAAGAAAACTAAGATGGAGAGTAATTAAGGAAGACACCTGACATTATCTTCCATATATATAGTATGCACTAGCACACCAAAAAATAGAACTATCCACTCTTATTTAGATTATTAAAAAGGGCTGGCTGGCTGTGGTGGCACTTGGGAGGCAGAGGCAGATGGATCTCTGTGAGTTCCAGAACAGCCAGGTCTACAATGCTAGTTCCAGGACAGCCAAAGATACACAGAGAAACCCTATGTCTTGGGAAAAGAAAGAAAGAAAGATAGATAGATAGAAGGAAAGAGAGAGAGAGAGAGAGATTAAAAAGGAATAATTACACATCAACAGTTTTTTCAGGAGGTTCTTCCTCTTTAACAGGCAGCTCTATGGGCTTTGGTTCTTCTTCCTAAAACCAAATGAAACAACATGGTTAACATAAATCAATAACCACTAAGAAAGAGGAGGTGATGGTGCAACACCTTTGATCCCAGCACTCGGGAGGCAGAGGCAGCCAGATCTCTGAGCTTGAAGCCAGCCTGGTCTACACAGAAAATCCCAGGACAGACAGAGCTACTGGAGGGGGAGGGGATGGGGGGGGGATCCATAAGGAGACATGACTTAGTGTTTAAGAGAGAATATTAGGTCTGTGGTGGTGGCAGCTCACGCCTTTAATCCCAACACTCGGGAGGCAGAGCCAGGTGGATCTCTGTGAGTTTGAGGCCATCCTGGTCTACAAAAAGACTTCCAGGACAGTCGGGGCTTTTAAACCATGCCTTAAAAAAAAAGTATATTGCTCTTCCAAAGGACCCAATTTGATTCCCAGCACCTATTTCAGGAAGCTCATAACTGCCTCTGATTCCAGCTCCAGGGGAGCTGAGGCCTCTGTATCCATGTGCACATCACATATCCACACAATAAAAATAAAAATCTTCAAAAAAAGTTTTGAAGAGTCCTCATTAGGTCCAGCAAGATGACTGGGCAGCAGGTGAGACTCTGGTAGTACCAGCTCGAAATCCTGAGTTCAATCCTTCCTCAATCCAGGAATCAATTATGCAGCAAATGGATAGCTGAAACAAGAGAAGTATCTGGGAGCTTAAGGGTTAGCTAGCCTACACATCTCAGTAAAAGCAGTAAGAGAAAATCTTGCCTCAAACAAGATGGAAGAGAGAACTAATTCCAGAAAAGTTGTCCTTTCTACATGCTTACACACATAATTCGCTTTTTAATTAAAAACAAGAACAGTTGGGCATAGAGGTGCACACCTTTATCCCAGCACTTGGGAGGCAGAAGCAGGCAGAGCTCTATGAGTTCAAGGCCAGCCTGGTCTACACAGTGAGTTACAGGACAGCCAGGGCAACATAGTTAAACCTTGTCTCGAAGAAACAACAAAAATAGTAATAATAATAAATAACTTTAAGTAGGGCAGTGGTAACATACACTTTTAATCCCACCACTCAGGAGGCAGAGCTCTGTGAGTTCGAGGTCAACCTGGTATACAAAGTTATTTCCAGGACAGCCAAGGCTATACAGAGAAACCCTGTCTCAAAACGCAAAAAAGCAAGCAAACAAACAAAAAACCCCAACAACAACAAAAATATCTACTTTTTAAAAAGATAAAAACAACAAAAATATCCACTGAGCATGACAGTGCTCAAGAAACAGTAATAGAAAGAACAAAAATTAAAGATGCAGAGATCCATAGCCAAGCACTGGGCTGAGCTCCGGGAGTCCAGTTGAAAAGAGGGAGAAGGTAGTCAAGGGAACAAGGTAGTCAAGGGAACCCACAGAGACAGCTGACCTGAGCTACAGTGGGAGTTCACGAACTCAGGGAGCCTACATGGGACCAACCTAGGCCCTCTACATGTGGGTGACAATTGCATAGCTCGGTCTATTTGTGGAGCCCCTAGCAGTGGGATCATGACCTGTCTCTGGTACATGAGCTGGCTTTTTGGAACCTATTCCCCATGCTGGGATGCCTTTTCCAGTCTTGATGCAGGGGAAAGAGCTTAGTCCTGACTCAACATGATGTGTCATGCTTTATTGACTCATATAGGAGACCTGCCCCTTTCTGAAGGGAGGAGGAAGGTGGGGAGAGGGAACAGGAAGAAAGGAGGGAGCAGAAACTGTGGCTGGTATATAAAAGAAGGGAAGGAAGGGAAGGGGAGAGGAGGGGAGGGGAGAAGAGGGGAGGGAAGAAGGAATGAAAGGGAAAAAAGGAGAGGGGAGGGAAGGAAAAAGAAAAGCAGAGAGAGAGACAAAAAGAAATGTAAAAAAAGAAAGAACAGAAGTTCAGGTTATCCTTGGCTACATAGTGAATCTGAGGCCAGCCTGGGCTGAGACCCTAGGCTCAGAAACATTAATTAAATATTAGAAAAAATAAAGGAATATCCATCAAGAGACAACATAAGAACTCCAAAATAAACTAGTCTTTGATTCTTCTTAGGCACCTAAGAACTCAAAGGACAGATAATACACAATTTAACCAAAGCAGTGTCACATTATCTGGCCAACCGCTCTCAACTCACCTCAGTTTCGTCTCCCAGTACATCTTCTTCATTTGCCTCTTCTTCAGCTAAAGAACATTAAAGTTAAAATACTCAGGTCAAGCCCTGCTATAAAACTGTCTTGATCACTGTGATAAGAGTAAAATGACAACCTCTTTGCTTTCCCAAAATCATATTCAATAATGATGGCAAAACCAATTCTTATAAAATAAGTCACATTTAGAGAAGATAAAACCAGATCTCTATCAAAAGTTAGTATAAAATTGCATTCCATCTGAACTGAATAACTAAAAGCAATTGAGTTGTAATTAAGTCACACTATAATATTAATTTTAAAACTAATTGGACAGGGTATGGTGGTGCATGCCCTATAATCCCAGCATTTGGGAGATAGAGGCAAATAATCAGTAAATTCAAAGTCATTCTCAGTAACAGAGGCCAAATTAGGTTATATAACACCATCTCAAATAAGCAGCAAAAAAGGTGTGTGTGAGTGTGAGAGAGAGAGAGAGAGAGAGAGAGAGTATGCATAGTGTAACGATAACTCAGTCCAAGTCCCAGAACCCACATAAAATGTCAAGCATATGGTGGTAGATCCTTTAATGCCCGACCTTGGTAGCCAGGCTGACTAGAATGACAAGGTGGATGGCTCATAACAGCAATTCTCACAGTTGACCTCTAGTGAGTTAGTGAGAGGGAGAGCGAGGGACAGGCACATAAATAAAGAGTGTGTTACAGAAAGTATCCCTGACAGTGATACAACGTTGAAAGACGCCTCAGTCATTAGTTGCTCACAAGCAAAACACCAGGGACTTAGTGGGGAAGGAGTTCTTTAAAAATTAAGCAAGCAAACACAATGGTAGTGAGAGGTGACTCAGAAGTTCAGAGTACTTATTGCTAATTAGATCCCAGCACTTAAATCAGGCAACTCACACTACCTACAATCTCAGCACCAAGGAATCTGACCCTTTTACTGGCTTCCTTAGACACACAAAAATAGGTGAAAAAATTATTTTCAAATTACATACTACTAAAGAACACCAAGGGGAAAAAACATAAAAGATCAATGACAAAGATATTTGTTTAAAATTGTTTAAAACCAACAAGGTAGGGGGCTGGAGAGATGGCTCAGAGGGTAAGGGCACTAGCTGCTCTTCCAGAGGTCCCGAGCTCGATTCCCAGCAACCACATGGTGGCTCACAACCATCTGTAATGTAATGAGACCTGGTGCCTTCCTTGCCAGCAGTACATTGTATGCTTAATAAATAAATCTTTAAAAATAAAAACAAAAACAAAAAAACAAGGTAGCCCCATGCCTGTAATTTGAGCACTTGTGTGGGGGGGGGGAACAGAATCAGGAGCAAAGACAGTTTAAACAGAGACATTTAAACTTTTTCATGAAAAAAAGTATATTAAGACCAACAAATCAGCCAGGTGGTGGTGACACACACCTTTAATCCCAGCACTTAGGAGGCAGAGGTAGGCAATTCCAACAAGACCCTGTTCCCTTAAGTTTCAGAGGACACTGTGGTTAAGTGCCCTGTCTCCAATTTCAGAATGAGAATTCATGCTGGGCTGGGAACCCCACATGCTTTCCTTCCTGACCCCCTCCCAGGCTGCTCTGCCTTCTGTTTACACTAATTAGTTTGCTTCATCAATTCCCTTTCTATATATCTATCCCCAGTAACATATCAAACCCTCTCACCAAACCAATGAGCTAGTTGCTGCAGGACTACCAGCTGTTGGCCACAGAGCTGGAAGCACAGACTACCAAACATGTTCGGATGGTGAGAACCAGTAGCCCCTCAGACGTACCACGAGTGCCTTCGGTAATCAACCACTTGTGTCTCCTGAGTGTTAAGATGATGCCATGATGATGGGAAAGGAACAGGTGCTTTAAGGTTCACTTATGTAACGATAAGCTTAACTGATGATAAGGAGAAAGTTATTTGAGACATTTAAAAGAATGAAGCAATTGCCAGATTTCTCTCATTGTGCTACTGTTATTTTAAGGTTCCAAAAGTTCATAGACTTAACCCATTAACTGATGGAATTCTGATAAGCTTAATCTAGCTCTGGCAAAATACTAAACATCATATTATCACTCACTATATGATCATAACTACAACATCGGGATTTTAAATTCCCTTTGGCTGTTTTCTAACACTATAGACTTAAAAGATGCTTTTCACTGTGCTAAAAACACGTCACAGTTTTCTGGATGGAAGGAAGAGTGTCAATGCTTCCAACCCAAATCATTTCAGGTGTTAGTATACTGCCATTTCTAATGTGCTTTTAAAACTTACCTTTTCACAAATCCAAAGAACTCTTGTAAGTTCCAGGAAGTTGACTTGGATTTACGTCAAACAGGTCAGATGTATGCCCTCAATTACCAGGACCTAAGAATACTGTTTTCCCTGCAGTTAACCTTGTCCTCTCTTCTGTCAGCACTTCACCAAGTTTAAAAGGCACTGGACAGTTCCATGGAGCCTGGACACTTGTGAGACAACCAGCCACTCCAGGACATGGCCAGCTCCCCAGTTTTCTCAGGTCCCCTCTCCCCAAGATTTCGATACCCACAAATAGCAGGAAGCAGTCTCAAGAACTCAGGGCCCTCATTTCCCTAACCTACCATGCCTAACTCCTCATCTTTTGTTTTCAGGGTTTTTTGTTTTGTTTTGTTTGTGNTTCTCTGTGTAGCTTTGGTGTCTGTCCTGGAACTCATTCTATAGACCAGGCTGGCCTCAAACTCACAGAGATCCCTGACTCTGTCTCCCAAGTGCTGGGATTAAAGGTGTGCACCGCCACCACTCAGTCCCACCTTTTTTTAATAAATAAAAAGGGAGGAATGTTAACATCCAGGTATATCTGGCCCTGCACTTTGGGGAACCTGGCAGAGTGTGTCACCCCTGCACACATGACAGGCAGTTACTCCATCCCTTTAAAAGGTGAAACTCTGCCTACTTCTCTGTATTGTCTTCCTCTCCCTCTTTCCCACCTGCCCCCTCGCTTCGCCTCTCTCTTCTCTTCTGCAGCTCCTGTACCCAGAGTCTCCCCATTCTTCCTCCTTTCTCAATTCCCTTTCCCTTAATGAAAAACCTCTCCAGGTGAGCTCTGTCACACTGCATCTTTCTCTTACATGTCGCTTTTTAAACTACAACACAACTCCCACTTGAGTATCAGGGAACCAAATTCAGGTCCACATGCTTACACAGCAAGAGCCCTTACCCACTACATCATCCACCCAGATCCCCCATACATACAACCCTCAAAAAAAAAAAAATAGAGAAAAAAGTGAGACATAAAGGTTATGAGCTAATTACCAATGATAGAATTAAAATATTATATTAAGCAACATATCTTATTTTGTATGCTGATTCTATGTGTTTGTATGAGCATGTATGTGATGCATGTGTACAAGAGCAGATGTGGAGGCCCCATAAGGTGTTCTGCTCGACTACTTTCCATCTTATTCCTTTGAGATGGGATATCTCATTGAACCTGGAGCTAGTCTGGTGGAAGAAGAATCCTCCTGTCTTCACCACCCACAGCACCAATAGGCTTGTTAAGACTAAATCCAGCTTTTTACATGGGTGTTGGGATTCAAATCCAGGGCCTCATGCTTGCACAGCAAATGCTCTTATCTACTGAGCCATCTTTCCAGCCCCTAAATGTATCTTGAATATATCAAATACATAAGAATGGGTGTCTAAGAGTACTGAAAGGAAGCGAAATGAAGACTGGAAACAAAAGAGAATAAATAAAAATCACAAAAGAAGTGTACAAAATGGGATGATGATATGCACACGAGGTGGGGCTATTTATTTTCAAGGTAGAATTGGGGGACATGAGGTCTAGGAGGAACCAGAGATTACCTAGTTTAAAGATTTCAAGGGTCCAGAGGCTTGTCTTTGATATTGCAAAAGATAAACATTTGGCTATGTAAACAGTAACTATGCAAACATATTTAGTGAACTTTTGCACAAGATAAATTAAAGCCTTCAAACTCTTAACTAGTAATAAATAGCATTTTGTGTGTGTGTTTTCTTAAGGTATGGTCTCACCAAGTTGTTTAATTGTGCCTCAAACTTTGATTCTCTTGCTTCAGCCTCTCAAGCAGCTTAGCTTACAGGACTGGCTAATTTTTAAAATACTACGTAATTTATTTTATGAGTATTTTGCCTGCATGTTATGAATATAAATCATGTGCACCAGATTCTCCTGGAACTAGAGTTACTGATGGTTGCAGGCCACCATACGGGTGCTTGGAATTGAACCCAAGTCCTCTGCAAGAGCAATGAACACTCTAAATCACTGAGCCATCTCTCCATTCCCCTTCACAGGCTGATTTTTAAATAACATGCTAAAATAATCATAGCCAAGTAGGTAACATGACAAGTTCTTATCACTTTAGTATAAAACAAAAATATTTTAATTCACACACACAGTTTTGTTTTGTTGAGACAGGGTCTCACTATGTAGCTCTGGATGACCTAGGCTGGCATCAAACTCCTGATTTTCAGGCCTCAGTCTAGTGGGTACTGAATTACATGTACTACCACATCCAAATCAGCCCAATAGTAATTTTTGTTGTTGATTTTTTTTTTGAGATAGACTTTTACTTTGTAAATCAGATTAGCCTTGAATTTGAGGCAATCTTCCTGCCTCTGCCTCCCAAGTGCAAGGATTAGAGGCATGAGCCACCATGGCCATCTCTAAAAGTTTTCTTGATGTTGTTAATTTTGACCTAAGAAACGAAGAAATCTTTTCAGTGTCAGAACTTGAAACTTACTGCTTTACCCACATCATGCTCCCTCCACAAAGTGCTCACCATGTTCTTCAAGATACGCCTGCAGCCGATTGATAAGATCTTGTTTTATTCCCTTGGTCTCTAAACCACGAGCAAGACATTCTTGCTTTAGTTCAGCAAGCTGGGAAAAAAACAAACAAAGAACTTTTTTAACTCCTATGAATGAAAAGAGATGGTTCTCACAAAGAGAAGAAGATGATGATGAAGGTCAGCTCCCAATTGGAAGTATTATCCCTGACCAAGATTCTAAATCCACAAAGGTAGCTTACTTTCCCTTCAACAACACTGGGAAAACAGCTACACACACTAAAATAAAATTGTAATCTATTTGAAAAACTGTTTTTTTAATAACTAAGGGGAGACAGTTCTAAAAGGTTACTCTATCAACAACATGGAGGGGAAATCAATCTTCAATCAGAAAATCCAGTGTCCTAATGGCAGATTCTCCCTACCATCCAGCTATGTTTTTAAGGTATGGTAGTAGCGGGTCTTCCCAGCACAGTTTCTGCGTCAGAAGCTTGGTCCTGAGTGTAGTCGTGCTGGGACTATTAAAAAGTAGAACCGGAGCTGAAAAGATAGTTCAGCAGTTAAGAGCATTGGCAGCTCTTCCAGAGGTCATGAGCTCAATTCCCAGCAACCACACAGTAGCTCATAGTCATTTATAATGGGATTTGATACCCTCTTCTGGCATGCAGGTGTGCTGCAGATGGGTCACCATTACATAAAATAAATATAAAAAAAATTAAACTGAAAAGACATTTTTGCCAGGCGGTAGTGGTGCACATCTTTAATCCCAGCACTTGGGAGGCAGAGACAGGAGGATCTCTGTGAATTTGAGACCAACCTGGTCTACAGAGCAAGTTCCAGGTGGATCCAAAGCTACAGAGAAACCCTGTTTCGAAAAACCAAACAACAAACAAAAAAAGGTAGAGCAGCTTGATCAAGTGGCACACCATAGTAATCCTACCAATTGTGAGGTGGGAGCAGAAGGACCAAGATTTTAAGGCCGCAAAGGCAAAGCAGCTTGATCTAGTGGCACAACATGGTAATCCTACCAATTGTGAGGTGGGAGCAGGAGGATCAAGATTTTAAGGCCAGCAAAAACATCCACCCTACCCCCCCCAAGTGGAGCTTACTGGGAACTTCATCCTAGAAAGGAATTAATACAGTTCTTTAGGCTAATTCTCCAGCGAGTTCATATAAAAGAGTAAGAGTGGCCTGGTATGGGCCTGTAATCCCAGCAATCAGGATGTGGAGGCAGAAAGACCAGGAGTTCAACACCAACCCAGGTCAGCTTGGATTCATTACATGGGACCCTGCCCTAAACTCTCACCTCTGGCTTTCAGTCCTGCCATGTAATCATTCCTCAAAATTGCTGCCACCATTATGTCATCTACTACAAGGCTGTTACCAGAGCAACATAATGCTACTGGGGCTTTCAGTTTCCAAGATTGGGAAATAAGGAAAGTACAACCTCAGGTATTTTGCCATAATGGTAGAAAATTGACTAATAGACACCTATTATCCCAAAAGTGCTATTACATATACCATATACGCATCTATAAAAATAATCATTTCAGAATTAGAAGTTCAGCTGGTTTAATATCAACAATGAACTAAAGGACCTATCCTTTAGTTACATATATCACCACAAAAAGAAATTCAACACCCTCCCATAGTCTATAGTATTTAGGTTTTTATTGTGCTGTTCCTATGTTGTACATCAAGTCCAGAACCTTAAACAGGATGAGCAATTACTCTACCTCTAGAGCTATACATACCACAGTCCTATCACAAATTTTAAATCACACAGCAGCTATGATTTCCCATGACAGATCTGCACAAAATAGGATCACATCAACTCCTTGCCATGCAAGAGCAAGGGCATTCTGGGGATCCTCTCTGAGGGTTTACAGTTAATGGCCTACGGGGGATTTCTTCAGTGCTGTAACCAATAGTAAGTGCCCCTGCCATAATGAAACTCACTGGATCATAGGAAAAAACCAACCACATAAGTAAAAGGGGGACTAGTTGGGACGAGAAAGAAGGTGAGAATGAGAAGAGGGCAAGAGAAGGTGGGGGTACCTAAACATGATCAAAATATATTATGTACATGTATAAAGATACCATATGAAACTCATTTTTTCATTTATAAACAATTAATATACGCTAATAAAAATATTTTAAAATATTAACATTTTTATGAAAGACACCAGATGGCAAAAGACTGGAAATCTTAGCTCATCAGGATTATCTTGTAAGGAACAGAGCACGCCTGAGAAATGCACATAACATACAAATGTAGGAGCAGGTACCTCCTACATAAGTGATTTATAAGGGGGTCACGAACTGGAGATTCAGGGTTTTTGAGCTGTGAACTATCCCAGTTCTCTCACCCATTCCACTGTCAGATGTGTCTCCCTTTTTCTTAACAAACTGTCTCCATTTCTACCAGACACACACTTTTTAAATCAGTAAAAATGTATACTTACCAATCTTACAGACTATAGAAGGAAAATGATGGGTAACTGACAGAACTAAGAGAGAAGACACCCACATCACAAGTCTCAAAATTGTCTGTAACTACTGCTACAGGGAATTTAACAACCTCTTCTTTCCTCCTTGGACCCCTTTGGTCACCTGAATCACATGTACGTACAATGCTCATACACAGACACTAATTAAAAAACAACTTTTTAAAGTTTGTTGTGCTGCTATGTCTCCTAGGAATGTCAGGAGTTGCACTATTAAAGTCTCGACATGACTGCCTAATAAGAGCTGAACAAAGACAACAAACACACTCACACAGAGGGAGGGGCAAGTCCAGGAACGTCAACACCTCACGAAGAACTACTGGCAACTAAGGAGTGCTGAGAGTGGGAGAACAGTCTCCCCAGAGACGAGCATAACAACTGATATCAATACCAACAGTCAACCCTAAAAACATACAAATAAGGAATATTATAAAGACTGAGCAGGTTGTACTTATGTATTTAAGTGTGTTTATGTAGAGAGAAAGGCATACACACGTAACAACAATTAATGAAAAAGAGGCCATGAATCTGAAAAGGGGGTATATGGAAGAGTTTGGAGAGAGGTAAAGGAGGGGGTAAATGATGTAATTATATTAAAATCTCAAAAACTAAAAGAAATATTTTTAAATTTAAAAAGAGGGGTATAACTCAGCAGAAGTGACTACTTGCTATGTATGAGGTCCTGGAATTTATCTCCAGTACCACATGCATAAATGAAAACTGTGAACTGGAGGAGCCAGCACATACATGCCTGTAATCCCAGAACTTAGAGGATAGAAGCTGAAGAATCAGAAAAGACCAAGGTATCCTCAGCTAGATAATGAGTTTAAGATAAGCCTGAGTTATGAGACCCTATTTCAAAAAATAAAAATAGGTAAATATGTGAAATCTTCTGTTTAAGAATCCACTCTTGCCGGGCAGTGGTGGCACACGTCTTTAATCCCAGCACTCGGGAGGCAGAGACAGGCAGATCTCTGTGAGTT
>LOEQ01001726.1:166876-180437 GCA_001685075.1 Bramus lutescens | reverse complement strand
AAGATGTGAGAGTTAGCCAAGAAGAGGCTAGATATAATGGAGCAGGCAGTGTTTAAATGAATGCAATTTGTGTGTTGTTATTTCCGGGTATAAGCTAGCCGTGAGGGAGCTGGGCAGGACGAAAAGCAGGCCCATGCTCCCCTTTCACTACAGGTAATTTTATGGTTGGGGGTCACCACACCGCAACCCTATATTAACGGGTCACAGCATTAGAGAGGCTGAGAACCACTGTTATAAACCCACTACATCCACCACACACCTGTAGTCTCACACCTGGGAGACTGGAGCCAGAGAATCAGGAGTTTAAGATTATTCTTGGCTACATAGCAAGTTCAAGGCTACATGAGCCCTTGTCTCAAAAGAAAACAATACCAAAGGCTCTCTGGATATTTTTGGTACCAAGATATATTTGTGAGCCTCTGATTTTAAAGACAGTCTCAGCATTTGGAGCCTTACACCCCTCCAATGCAAGAGATTTTATTGGGTATTAGCTTAGGAAATAGGACAATAGCATTGGCTGGTTCCATTTCTCAAATATTTCCCATCAGTAGGAGAAAAAGGGGGTTTTATTTAAGAAAACTGAGACGTTTCAGAAAACACAGCTGCTTGTGGTGAATTAAATAGATGCATATTACCTACAGTTACTATAAACAGGAATATTTAAAGTAAAATATAAGAGGTCACAGGTATAGCTGGTGCCTCTTTAAGACACTGAGCCTTTAGGCAGGCGCACTTGCAAGAAAAACTGCCCTTATTTTTTAAAATTTATTTTTATGTGCATTGGTGTTTTGCCTGCATGTATGTCTGTGTGAAGGTGTTGAGTCCCCTGGAACTGGAATTACAGACGGTTGTGAACTGCCATGTGGATGCTGGGAATTGACCCAGGGTCCTTTGGAAGAACAGTCAATACTCTTAACCATTGAGCCATCTCTCCAGCCTTAACCCTTAACTGCATATTCTTTTACCATTTTCATTCATGTAGATCTTTGTGGTTGTTTTGTGCTGTCAATGCATATGTGCTGTGTGGTGTGTGTGAGTGAGTGTGCATTGTGTGTGCACTGTTTGGGCATGCACGCACGTGTGTGTAGAGACACGGTTCTGTCGTGTCACCCAGGTTAGTCTAAAACTCATGATCCTCCTATTGGAGCTTCCCAAGGGCTGCAATTGCAAACACCACCATCTGTAGCATCTGTGCTACTACGTGTACTACGGTCCTGTAGCTCCTGTACTATGTGTACTATGGTACTACGCCTGCAGTTTGCCACCTGCACTACTGACCAGACCGTTAGTGAGCTGGGCAAGGGCCTGGAGATTCACACACACACACACACACACACACACACACAGAGACAAAGACAACGGGGACATGGGTCATCCTTGAATTCCCCAAAAATGCCAAGAATGCCCCCTTTATTGTGTTCCAGGGCAGCTTATATAGGGATCCTTAACTGATAGCCACACCCTAGCCAAACCCACCAGAAACCACTCCCCTGCCTTTAGGAACTTCTGAGGGTCTCATGCTCAGAACAGCTGCAAACACAGGAAAACAAGCTGTTTTGCTCAGAGCAGCTGCAAGCCTAACAAGTTGTTTACAGGAAATTTGGTGTCTGGGGGACCATAGCCCCCCAAAACCATCCTTTGTCTGCATATTGGGAGAAACATGCAACATTTGTTTTGTTTTTATTGTACACAGTCACTCAAGGTCCAATGTCTAACACACAATTTTTTTCTATGTAAGTCATTTTTTTTTCTAGTACTTGGTCTTCCTATACCCTAATTGCTTTCTTTTACAAACCTATATAGCCAAAGCAGCATCTGAAGGCCCAAATCTCTTACAGGCCTTCTTATGAATGGGACCATGTTCTGATAAAGTTCCAGAACTTTCCAGTCGGGAGCAGGGAGGGGTCTCCATTGCTGCACACATATCGCGGATCCTAAAAACGTGTCCCCTCTTGTATTTTTCACCGCGTTCTATAAATGGTTCACTACCTTCCATTTATTGCAAGATACTATGAATTTGTGTTTCGCCGTTTATCTCTTCTATGAATTGTAACAGACCATAAGGACAGGGTGAGTCTGTATTGTGTCCCTTGCTGAGCTCATATAAATGTTTTTAAATTGTTTATTGGATGGATGGATGGATGGATGGATGGATGGATGGATGGATGGATGGACGGACGGATGGATAAATGGCTCCTTTCCACTCTTACCCAGACTCACTACCACCAAAGGCCTCCCTTTTAGGAAGCAGGAATGCTGTCACACCCTTTCGTGTGTGTCCTCAGGACAGAGCCCAATGATGGGCACACAGCATATGTTTGGCTAATGTTCGTTAGTGACTGGATAACCCGTGGCAGTGCTGACCCTACTCTGTGATTCACGGCTTGTTGTTCAATACCTTCTTCAGTATTGCCCAAGCTTGTGTGCAGAGGATTCAGCAGACATTCTCTGAGCACGAGCAGTCTGGCTTGCGAAACATCTCAATATCTAAACATTCAAGCTCCTGAACCACAGACAGACTAAATAACTTGCAGTCAGGAAATGTCCTTGGAGGGGTACTAATACTCAGAGAATCCCAACTTGTACACTATTAAATCCAAGAAACAAATTATAGGTCCATTTTCCAGACCCCCGGTATTCTTATGGCATCATCTGAGATCCAAAAAGTTCATCAGGGTCCGTAACGTAATCATTGACTTCCTGCACAGTTCAAAGCTGACAACCGCAGGTCAGGAACTCTGATTTACATTCCAAGTATTCCTTCCTCAACTCTGCTCCCCTTAAACACACGCGGTCAAGCGAAGTTATGTTACTCAGGCAGGCTACGAAAATCAGGACGCTCCTGTTTCCACTTTCCCATCTGAAAGTCGCCGATAGGAAATAAAGCATGATTCAGAGTTAGGTGAACATTGCTAGTGAGTCAATAGCGACAGAGCCACCTGTGTGCCTATAAAGAGAACCTGACAGAACTGGAGAGAGAATAGCAAAATAAAGATGGCAGCAAGACCCTACTGAGCATGTGTGGTTTGCTAAGCACAGTGCCATCTATTCAGAAGGCATGTTAATTTTAGGTATCAGTCTGGCTGGGTAAGGAATGCCCAGGTAACTGCCAAATGTTTCTGAGTATGCCTGTGAAGGCATCTGTCTGGGGAAGAGACAAGCATCTCACTCAGAGGAGTGAAGTAGACCCAACCCCACTGACGGTAACATCCATCAGCCAACTGCTGATGACCAGCATATGATCCCTCCTGGAGCTGGGACACTAGAAGTACAGACAGAATCATTTTTATCTTTGTCCAATATAGATTCCCACAGGTGAAAAACAAATAACCAAAGCTGGTTCCTCGGAGCATCTAAGGATCTAAGGTCACAGGTACCGGCTTTGTGTCACCTCTTAGGTACAGCTGATGGAACAGATCACAGACTGCCAACCCACCCAATTGTGAACTCAACTGTTCTCATTGTGAAAGGAGGCCTGTTGGACATGATCCACCGGAAGGGGCTGGCCAGAGAAGAGGTTACAGTGAGGATTCTTACTTCCTGAGCAGAAGTGTGTGAATGGCGGTGATGTCAGATAGGCTGTAGGGTTCATGGTCATGACTGGATCGTGAGTAAACAGGATTCCAATTGCCTCCAACATATAGCATGACTAAGGAGAAAGCTGTCTACCTTTCATGGGAAGGTGGTTTTAAGGAGGTCACCTCTTTTGTGTCTCCAAGGACTAGAGAGAGTATCGGAAATGTTGAACCCTTTCCCTAGGAGAAGACAATGGGGGAGGCATGTGACGTTATTCTTCCTGTTTCCTCTCCAGACAATCTTTTCCAACCATACCATGAGATGAGAAAGCTGCCACCCTTGTGAACCGCATAGATCTGAAGTCGATACTCCACACCAAGAGCCTCCAACGGCATTCGCTTGTTCTTCTATTTCTTGGGTGTAAAGTGTATATTCCTAGATGTCAAGCCTGCCAGCCTTCAAACCAGAGTTATGGCACTGGCTTTCCTGGGTCTCCAGCCTGCTGACTCGTCAGACAAAGCTTGGTATTTTCTACATGAAATAATGAGCCAATTAATGATAACACAAATCTCTATGGTAATAACACCCATTGATGATTTTTCTTCAGCAAACCCTGACTAATACATTCGTGGCTCACACCTATCCACACCTTTGGACCTTTTTATCAATTACGTCGAAACTTCATCACCCCATTCTGACCAGATCTTCCTAACCCTTCAGCTATTGAGTCCTTGCCACCTGCCACACCCCTTCCTTGACTCACAGAGACCTCCCATCCTTAACCAACTTCTAATTACGTCCCTCCTAGGCTCACTTCCTGTCCTGTCTACCCTGACCCGGAGTCTGCCGCGTGGTGCAGCCATTTTTATCCAGAAAAATACAACAGTCTTAATCACCCCTGCTACCTGCCTATTTTTTCACACTTGAAACCTAGCTGCTCAGGCGTCTTAGGGGAAGATCAGAGAACCACACATTCTGACGCCCTTACACGTTTCAGCTTTGCTGCTTACAATGATCGTGGTTTCTTCTCCTTCTCTGGTTCTTCTTTCTCATTTTCCTTACGACCGCTCTTTGCTCACCTGCCCCTTGGTTCATCCTGCTGTCTTTCCTCTTTCAGTGCTCTTTCTGGATGAGTTTGTCTATCCTCATGCCTTTCACTTCCACTAAGCCCCAATTACTCACACTGGCCTGCATCACCTTGGATTCTAGGTCTGCAAGTACAGACAGATTCAGCTTTGACAAAGGAGCTCTTAACCTTTGCCCTAGCCAGTGCTGGCTGCCTGTCCTCATCGCATTTGCCATCCCGGCAAATGGCAATGCCACCTACACTGTCATTCAAAAGAACCTGGGGCACCCAACTGTACACATGTTAATATTTCTCAAATCCCGTCCCTTGGTGCCCTTAACAGTTTTCTTTCTTTAAACCTTTGCTCTTTTATCTAAAGACTCAGCCTTTTCACCTTTCTCCAATATGAAAAAGGTGTCTAGTCATTCATTTAATATATATTTTTTTGAGTTTCAGGAGCGGTGCAAGGAATATCATAACAAATGAACACAGCAGCTGCCTTTATGAGTCTTGCATTCACTCATGTTCTTTTTCTAAAGAACGGATTTGCTCTTCCTCCTCCACAGGCATACGGTCTAGGTGCCTTTGGTTTGAACCCCATTTCCAACACTTCACCACGCATGCTTGCCAAAGTTACCAGCATTGTACTATAGCCTCTTACAACGGCAGTGAGCAAGCAAGACCCACGCAGGCCAGTAATTACCGGTGTGCAGGGATGGGAAGCAACTCCGGGTGTCTGGCGTCAATTCTGATGCTCATCAATCATGAGCACAGAGCAATTTTCCAATTCTTTAAATTGCCCTTGCTTGTCTCACAGATTGGGTGGGAGGGTTAAATGAACTAATACATGTCAAAAGCATGGAACATCACTGGCACTGAGGAGTACTTGTAAAAATTAGCTGAGTTAAGTCAGCAGGAAAGGCTCTCACACAGAACACAAAGCTTTTTATCTCTTGCTGTTTTGATCACCATAACTTCTCCTCCAGCCAACATCAATTTTCTCTGGCTAGGTAATGTCCTTTTATTCTTACATTTGCCCCTTCATAGACATGGCTCCCATCGCCTGAACCATCCAAGCCTCTCCTGTGTCTATAGGAAATAGATGCATAGACAGCAGGAAAACACAGAATCTGTCTTTAGGACTCAGGCACATTTTTAAAACTACTCACATTTAAACTAGTAGACAAGACTAGCCCAATGTCACAGGCCGATTATTAAGCACCTCTAGGAAACCATTTTGGCTACTTGAAAGTCCTCCTTGGGGATACTGCCTAGGCACACATGCTAACAACTAAGGATCAGTGTGGTTTTTTTTTGCATCCTTTCTTTCTTTGCATTGGGGGCTCTTCTCTCCTTGCCCAGCCTCTGTGGTCCTGCAGCTTTTCCAATCCTATTACTCCAACCACATTACCTAGATCCAACAAGGTTTGGTCTTTCCAACAATGACTGGTCCAAGAATTGAGGAACTAGTACAAGCTTAAACAATCCTTGCCCTGAGTTCCTCTAAGAAATGGGTCATTTACAACCATGTTCTCTAACGCGGAACTCTATGCAGTCCTAAGACACATTGTGCTTACACCTCTATCAAAGCTCATTCCCTCAATGGAGTTTTCCATCTAGCAAGTGCTGAAAAAGATACTTTTGATGACTGAATCTCTTGCATTGCACATACATAACCTCTAAAGCAGTGGTTCTTAATCTAACCTTCATAACACTGCAATCCTTTTTTTTTTTAAGAAAACATCTGCACACCTTTAATTCAGATTAAAACCCAGAAATTTAAGTCAGTACAGATGGCCAGTGCTATAGTTCCGAACAGACTAGCTGGCTTTAAATTGTGCTGTTTCTTATAACAAACAAACAAACCCCACCTATTTATCATTTTAAACACTCCTTGGTTTCTGGACCATCTCTCCAAGGAACTGCTTTCCTGTTCTCTAAAGTTCAGTTAGGCACTTTCTTTAAATTGAGACTGAGTTGCTTGAAAACAAGAATTTTATTTTGTTATAAGACATCTTTTCCAGCCCAATTGTTCTCTAGACCCTGTGAACAAAATTGTTCTCTGGATCCCATGAACAAAATAGCATTGAGCAAGTCCAACACAGGGTAGCCATGATAGGACGTGCCCATTCGCCTGAGGAAACTTTGCCGTCAGTTTAAGGTGGCAGATTTGGAGGTAGCATTTTGTATTTCCTTTCAGAGCGTTTGTCTCTTTCAAAATATCTCCCCATCTTCCTATGACTGTGGACGCATTCAGGACACAGCATATTATCTTCCACTCCTGGGCATGGGAAAACACAGCCTGGCAATCGGAAAAAGAGGTGTCATCCTTTGGGGGACTGTCTGGAACCCAGGTATGACCGGTGTGCATCTGCAGGCAAACCCAGCCTGTCTTATCTGCAGAGAGCTGTCTGCCGTGGATGATGCACCACCTGCATCCAGTGACTGACAGCAGAAAGGCCATGATATCCAAGGGAAGAGGTTGGCGATTCACAGCCCTAGGCTGAGCATCTCTCAAGACTTTTCTTCCCTTTCTGAAGCTATAACTTCAACTATACCATCCTCGTCTCTCTTCCTCTTCAAACTTTGACTGGGTCCTTTGATGACCGTTTTGGCTTTCTTGGGAATTGGCCTTAATTTTGGCCTCAAGAGATGTTTGGGAAATACGACATTTTTGTTTCAAATATGAGTTTCTGGAGTCTCAAGAAGACTAACTTTCTTGCCACCATCTGCTTGCAAGTTATGACAGTGACACCATTCCCCGAAGAGTGGTCCAGGACACCTCACTAAAAGGAGGCAGGATGGCTGGTAGGGGCGGGTGGAGCTTTAGCTTGGATACCGAAGGGTTGGTATCCTGAGAAGCTGGCATCGGAGGAGCTGGTGGCTTGAGGCTGAAGAAACACTTGATTTTGTAGGCGCATCTCTGGTGAGCTCCTCAGTAGCTGGGGCCCAAGTTAAAACGCTTTCTTCTTCATTAAATTCTCCCTTGTCATAGGTGTCCTGGCTGGAGAGTGACATTTTCAGCAGGCTTCAGAGAAGACAAAAGCAGCAAAGATAGCAATGTTTGAGCCTTCCCACTGCAACCTTTTAACACATGTTAAAACCTCATGATGTGGTGACCCCAAAGCATAAAATTATTTTCATTGCTACTTCATAACTATGATTTGCTACTGTTAGGAATTGTAATGGAAATGTCTGTTTTCAAATGGTTTTTGGCAACTGCTGTGAAAGGGTCATTCAGCCCCCAAAGGGGTCATGTCCCACAGGTTGAGAACTGCTTCTCTAATGGAAATAAAAGTTGCATACACACAAGGGGCTGCAGAGATGACTCAATGGTTACGAGGACCAAATGCTCTTCCAGAGGACCCAGGTTCCATTCTCAGTACCCACAGGGCAGCTCACACCTATCTACAACTCTAGTTCCAGGTAAGCTGATGACACCTTCACACCGATACCCATAAAAAAATAAAGTTAGATATGTTATTTTTTAAAAGTTGCACACGCATAAATCCCATGTGTCTGTACTTGATTATGGAAACTGTACGCTGCAATTTGGCCTGAAGAATAATTCCACTTCTGATATCTCCTCACTCTTGGAGACCTGTCTTTCACAAACATCTTAAGGGAAGCCCCCCACCCCTACAAACTGGAAATCTAGATTATGAGAAGCAGCTCTCCTGAATCAGAGTGCGGACCTCTCTTTAATATGAACATCTTTGCATATGGTCATTTAGAGCTAAAATGGGAGACAGAAGAGAGAGCACAACAATGATTCTTTTTGCTTCTTAGGGTAAACAATCACAACAATCTTGTCATTCTGGAAAATAACACATCTGAAATGGAAAACTGCAGGCTTCAAAAACCTTGTTTAGCCATCAAGTCTCCAAGAACAGAGCGACTCTATTGTGAATTCTTTCTCCCTCCTCAGCCAGATCTATAAATTAGGAATAATATTATGTGTCCTGGCTAGTCTCACTACAGCTGAATGAGATTATTTCTAGGAAATGCTTTGACTTCAAAACTCTGAGAAAAACACAAAGGACTTTTATTACAAAAGGTTCCAATCGGATTTTTTAAATTCTCCATGGCTTCTTTGTGATCCATGCAAATTTCTCACTGACTTTATGTGCCTCTCTATTATCATTAAATATTTATTTAAAATCTATTGAAGTAAAAAAAATTATTCTCTCAGCTCTCAGCCCAAGGTGATTTCTAATGACTATTTAGTTTTATAATGACTTTTAAAATTCACATTAATAATAGAAGAATCTAATGTTAAATGGAAGGTTATTAACATTGGCCTTCTTTCAAGGTTTCTGAACGTTGAAAAGACCTTTTTTCTTTTCTTTTATCACATCTTTAATTGCCTGAGAATGAAATTACACTTAATTATTATTTAGAATTTCTACAGTACGTCTGTAAGGAAAGACTCAAAGTTGCAGCTTCATTGAAGTATCTGATTTACTGTCATCTCCGCGTCCTTCCACTTGATGTCAAATAGGATCTCCAGTTTCACAAATCTAAAAGAATGTGGTAGTTTGAATGCCATTGGCCCCCCATAAGATCATAGGGAGTAGCACTATTGGGAGGTGTGGCCATACTGAAGTGGCTGTGCCTTTGTTGGAGAAAGTGTGTCCCTATGGTGGCAGGGTTTTGATATTTCTTTTGCTTAAGCTTCCATCCCACCCTGGGACACTCGGTCCATTTCCTGTTGCCTTCTGATCAAGATATAATCAGCACCATGTCTGCCTGCACACCGCCATGCTCCCCGTCATGATGATAATGGACTAAACCTCTGAAACTGTAAGTGAGTCACCCCAATTAAATGTTTCCCTTTGTAAGAGTTGCTGCTGTCATGGTGTCTCTTCACAGCAATAGAAACCCTAACCAAGACATGGAACAACTCAAGTTTCTTCCCAACCTACAATCCCATCATCCTCACCTCAGGGAAAAGAGGTCACCTTTCCATGGTTTGCGTCAAAACCTTGGGAGTCATCCTTCTTCCCCCTTTCTTTTCACATGTCACCTTAAATCTCTCAGCTGTACTCTGAAAATACATTACAAAACATGCCCTCAGCCTAATGCCGTTTGTAGTCATCCTTCAACTAAATCAGTCCAATAGTAGAGCTGATTTCCCTTCCTCCATCCTTTCGGTTCCTTTTTAGCATGACAGCAAAAATGGGTTCAAGTCACTCAACTTACAAGATGCCTCCCTCCAGTTCATCATAACCCCTGCCACCAGGAAGATGCTCGGACACACAGGCCAAAAGTGTAAAAGCCAGACATGAATACAAATTCCTAGTCTGCCAGCCGCCAAACCTGCTCAGTGTGGGAGACTTGATACTTTCATGCTCTGCATAGCAGGTGTCCTCAACTTCCCTCCAGCTTTACTCAAACGCGACTGTCCAGTGTGGCCTTACTGGCCACTTAAAAATCACAGCTCAGGATGGAGCTCATTTGGTGGAGTGCTCAACCAGCACACACAAAACCCGGGTTTATCCCCAGCACCACACACACCGGGTGTGCTGGCACATGCCTGTAACTGTGGCACTCTGGAGGGAGCAGTAGAATCATAAATTCCAGGTCATCCTCAGCTGCATATCAAGTTCAAGGCCAGCCTGCAAGGCAAGAAACACTACCTCAAAAAAATAAATAAATGATTGATAGGTAGATGATACATACATACATACACATACATACATACATAAAAAATAACACCCCACTCTTTATGTCTTTTCTCCTTCCTAGCTTCCAACCTCCTTCAACATTCTACATAATCCCCTCGTATACTTAAGGTCATTGAAAAAAAATATTATTTATTGTCAGTCTTCTTCCCCAGAATATGAAGTATAGGGGCAGAGCAATGTTTATCCCTTTTTTTATTTACTGTTTTATCTTCAAGGTCCTGGGTAAAGAAAGAATTCAAATGTATAAATTACCCAGAATAAGCATGAAAAGATCTTGCAGCCCCTCACAACAAAATATTCTTCTCAAATTCCCATGTGAGCAGGCACAGTGCATTCTGCTAGGTGACATTTCAGACTATGAAAGCAAAATACATATAACCAAGGGGAGTGGGGTGGAGAGGTGGATGGTACTTTGGCTTATTCACGACGCCTCTCATAGCTGTGTGTTACCCAAAGCTCACCATATCAGTTGTATGTGGGATATGAACATTTAATTAGAACCATAGAACCCTAAGCCAATAAAACTTTCCAGAAGGGATCAATTTTAGAAGCAACTCAATTTTCCCATTGATTACTAACCCACCCCAGCCCACCAAGAATGAATCTACCAGAGTCTCAGCAATGGCACTGGTATTTCTAAGCAACAAGGCCCTAGTGACATTGAGAAGGAAACATATAGCAGTAGTAACATAGACAACATGTGATTTTGGCCATGGCTGACAACCATATTGATCCCCCCCCACACACACACCTAATTTAGAAGTTAGATTACTAAACCTGGCTTAGTAGTGCACGCCTTTAATCCTCGTACTTGGAAGGCAGAGGCGGGAGGATGAGTTTGAGGCCAGCCTGGTCTACAGAGTGAGTTCTAGGACAGCCAAAGGTATATAATGAGAGCCTATCTTGGTGGGGGGAAGTAGGATCCAATGCCGTCCCCACCTTCCCAGCTACATAGTGAATTCAAGGCCAGCCTGGAAGATGAGATACTATGTAAACAAATAAGGTAATAAATAAATGATCTAAATGAAAGAAAAAGGAAGAGATGACATTAAAATCTATTCTCCATAGTTTATCAATTTTAAGAAACAAGGGAAAGCATCCAGTCCCATTAAGTGTCAATAAAACCAAGAGTATGATTAAACTTCCTTACAGCATCGTCTAGCCTAGACATATTTTTTTTAACCAAGCAATTTTGAGACAGGGTCTCTGTCTTAGTTAGGATTTCTATTCCTGTGAAGAGACACCATAACCACCACAACTCTTATAAAGGAAAACATTTCATTGGGGCTGGCCTGGCTTACAAGTTCAGAGGTTTAGTCGATTATCACCATGGCAGGAAGCATGGTGGCACACAGGCAGACATGATGCCTGGAGAGGTAGCTGAGAGTTCTACAGCCACATCAGCAGGAAGAGAGTGAGACACTGGGCTTGGCTTGAGCTCCTGAGACCTCAAAGCCCACCCCCGGTGACATACTTCCTCTAACAAGGCCACACCTCCTAATAGTGCCACTCCCTGAGCTCCTCTGGGGCCATTTTCATTCAAACTACCACAGTCTCATTATGTAACTCTGGTTGGCCTGGAACTTGCTCTGTAGACCAGACAGACCATGCTTGCCTCAGCTTCACGAAGAACCTCCTGCCTCTACCTCCCACATGAGTGCTAGGACTCATGTGCCACCACTCCTAGCTCACCCAGTGATTTTACTGAGACTTTGAAAACTGATGTTTGTTACATGAAAACTATGTAATTAAATGAACCATTTTCAAAAGAAATTTGAGGGTTTTTTTTAATATTTTGTGGCTAGGTTGGTAATATTTTCCTGGATCACACCAACTCAAAACCTAAGAGATTTGCCTGGGCTACAAGACATGAATATAATTACAGTACAGCTCTGTGGTGCATAGTTCACTCGCAGCATACAAAATTCTGATTTGTGTATAAATCAGAATATGCATAATCTTCTCTATTCTGGGAGTTTTTAAAATGCATTAGCAGGCTCGGGTTTCATGTTTTGGATTTCGTGGGGTTATTGCTTGCTTGCTTTGTATTTTTTTTCTCTATGCTTTTTGTCTCCTCCTTTTCCCCCCAGGACTGAGATAAGTCCTTTCTGAGTCAGAAAGCACTGTAGATGTGTTCCCGCATAATCCTGATCAATTTCACAGCAGGCCATAATCAAAAGAAAGGTAACCGTAGCTCCCAGGGAACTGGAAGCTCACTGTGTGGACTGCATTATCAGGCTGGCCATCGCCTTGTTTTTACAGCCCACATTCTTCACTTTCATCAGCCAGATAACGTCTTGGCACAAAGTATATCGAAGAGGGAGAAAGAGGGCAAATGACCCAGAGATAGAATTGGTTCTTCCAAGATCCTGGGGGAGCCATACACCTTCTCCGGGTGTGCTGTACAGTGCAGGGTTTATAGTGTACATATGGAGAAGACAGGGTCTCTAAGACACCATTCCACCCACCCCATGTCAATCACCACAGGACCATTCCTACATTTACAGCCAGATTTCCACCTGTTTTTTTTTTCATGGAGAACAGGTTTTATAGCTTTATAATTCTGAAGAAAAATCTGTCCTTCCAAATTCTTGGTTTCTATGATTTTCTGTGACTAAAGCCATGACGACAGACTCAATGTCCTACAGCACATGTGTTCACTATTGCAGACCACTGTACAACACAGGAAAAGTTGCCCGTAATTGTTTAATATAACTGCTTCTACCATCAAAAACATGACTTTACTAAACATTTATTCATGGACAGTACCATAAGGATTGTTTTTAGCACAAAGGAATCCCAAGTTTTATTTTTTAAAAGACTGAGTTCAAGAGTTTGCAAAAGGAAAATCCTAGCAATTCTTCCAATATGATATAACCATTAAGGTTTTTTTTCTTAATGCAAACTGAAGTCAATAAGTAATTAGACAGCTCCACCTCCAACAACTGACACCAGAAGGCAGTAACAGTTCCATCTAGAGCCAAGTTGTGGGAAATGACTCTTCCTATGAAAAGGGAGGATGGTGTTTAAACACCTACTATCTCTTATCCCTGACACAGGAAGAAACAGCAATTCCCCGAAATATAGAAAATAAACTCCAAAGAGCAAGCAGTTGCCACAGTGAAGGTGAAATCTGAGCTCAGACTGGAATATAGACCTGCAGGGTTTCATAGTCAGTCGGAACTCACACTGGGGGAAAGATACCAGGAAAAAGTCGAGCAGTGGTGGCACACACCTATAATCCCAGCACTCAGGAGGTAGAGGCAGGCGGATCTCTGTGAGTTCGAGGCCA
>LOEQ01001726.1:156359-166777 GCA_001685075.1 Bramus lutescens | reverse complement strand
GTGCATTTAAAGAAATTCTTAAGTGGGTCAGAGAGATGGCTCAGTAGGTAAGAGTACTTGCTACCAAGCCTAATGACCTGAGTTCCATCCCTGGAACCCACAGGATAGAAGGCAAGGACCAACTCTGATAGACTGCCCTATGACCTAAACACACACACGCTCAAACTCATACTCATACACACACACACTTAATTTTTTTCTTAATTAAAAAATATAAATAAAAACTAAGAATAGCAAAGAAGTCCATCTAATCAGAAACTGACTTCTTGGTCTGGATAAAAAGGAATAATGAGTAAAAAGGAAGAAGTCACTTGAGACAGAGACAGCCATCCAGGCAGCTGCTACTACTGCATCCTCTGTGAGGAGAAACTGCAGACAGGTATTAGAACGAGAATATTCTCTTTTCCCACCATTATCTGGCCACCTGATGGCCAAGGTGGCAGCACACTGTTAGAATTTAAGATGCCATCCATCACTCCCTTTTTTTCTCCTGTTCATCTACTTGATGAGTCAGTCTGTCTTTCCGAGTCTGTCCATCTGTCTGACAAAGTGAGCAACTCAATTCTCTTGAGTCTTCAGATTGAGTTTCTTCCTCTGGGCATTTTCCAACACAAAATTCCTAGATGCCTAAAAACCAGGATAAAATGTGAAAAGATGCCACCTGCCAAAGAAAAACAGCCCAAATATTCCAAAGAAAGGTGTGGTTTTGAATGTAAAAATAGGGAAGTGGGTAATAATTCTGATAATTTTATATACAATTCAAAGTACAGGTGAATTTTTACTCAGATATCAAAGAAATTCTTAAAAGGTCATCCTAGCTGATGGTGGTGCCACACACACTTAATCCAAGCACTCATATACTGATATTTTGTTTGTGATCTAACAAATAAAGCTTGCCTGAAGATCAGAATGAAGAGCTAAGCCACTAGTTAACCTTTGAGGCCAGGCAATGGTGGAACAGACCTTTAATCCCAGAGGCAAACAGATCACTGTGAGTTCAAGGCCACCCTGGGCTACACGAGATTAAGTTTGTCTAAAAGAGAAACAGCTCACACAAAGGTGATTCCAGTGCTTGGGAGTCACACCTTTAATCCCAGCACTAGGGAGGTAGAAACAGGAGTGGTGTGGCTGGGTGGAGAGAGGAATAGAAAAAGAGAGGAGATGGGAGCTCAGATGCAGTCTGAGGCTTCGTAGAGAGAGAGATGCAGTCTGAGGATTCATAGAGATGGATGCAGTCTGGGGATTCACAGGAACAGGATCACCCCTTTGGTCTGAGCACTGGTAGAGGTAAGAGCACTCTAGTGGCTGGCTGCTCTGCTTCTCTGGTCCTTCAGCTTTCATCCTGATAAACTCTGAGTTTTTATTATTAAGATCAATTAGAATTCATGCTACACACTCAAGAGGCAGAGGCGGATCTCTGAGTTCAAGGTCAGCCTGATTTACAAAGTGAGTTCCAGGACAGCCAGAGCTACACAAATAAACCCTGTCTCGGAAACAACAAAAAACAAGTACAAAATGTACTAAATGTTCGAAATCTAACTTAGGAGTTAACTTTTTAATTAAAAAAAATTCATTGTGGTGGGGTTTAGGAGAGTACAGAGGTCAGAGAACAACACACAGGAATACATTCCCTCCTTTCGCCATATAGGTGGCAGGATGGCAGACTTGGGAACAAGCATCTTTACCTATGGAGTCACTTCCTCAGCCCAGAAGAAACCTGTTACGTGAGTTCCAAGGAGTCGATCCCACAGATGCAGTGCTACCAAAGGAGATCCTGTGCTATAGAGCCGATGGCGTGCGATGACAGTCCAACTAGCCCACGACCGTTCTGCAGTTCCTGGAACCAATGGGGAGCTAGCATAAATCCAAAGTCATATGTGATATTCATTAGTGCCGTCTGCCAAATATTTCTGCTGCTTGGTACTTCCAGGCAAAGGATAGAATTGTTTTTTGTTTTTGTTTTCCTGTCCCCTTAACAGTTGTCTGGAACCTGATAACTGGCTGTGGACAACAACCATGAGCTGAATGGAAATAGGTCACTTTCAACATGAAATTCATGATGATTTTTACATTTTGTTCTGGTAGTTAAATATGGTATCCAAAACAGCTTGTGCGTGATTTTTAAGGTAGCTGCAAGACATTTAAGACCACTCTTAGCTACTGTGGCACAGAGACCATAGATGTCAGGAATGGAGAGCGTCCCATCTACTGATGTCCCAGAATGCATGTGCAAACAGAACACATGCCCCAGCTGTGGGCACTTGCAAAACCACACACAGCACAAAAACGGTACAGCTTTGTTCTTTAAGCTGCTAAGGCCTTGGGTAACTAGTTGTTGTAGCATTACCTAATCTATCCTGACTAAAGAAATACACACACATGGACTACCACAACAGACTCTAAGCGCTGACCTTCACCAGGAATCCCCTAAAGTCAATTCTAGAACACGCTCTCTGATACTTTTGGTATAGCTGCCCTGGTTCCTCAGCTCCTTATTCCTAAACTCTAATCTCAAGGCAAAGACATTCAAAAGCTATGCCCTTTCAAGCGATGGTCCTCCTAGCAACGATGTTTCCATACTACAGTTTCCTCCAGAATTTCCTTGTCCAAGACGCTTTAACTGCCAGGACAAAATTTAAAAATCATGGACTGGCGCCATGGCCCCATGGTTAAGAGACCCTGTTGCTCCTGCATAGAAATGCAGCCGAGTTCCCAGAACCCACAACCATCTGCACTCCAGTTCAGGGGGACCCAATGCTCTCTTCCGACCTTCACAAACTCCGGTCATGAAGGTGTGTACACATTCACGCATGCAGGCAGGCAAAGCACTCAGTCCCATAAAATAGAATAAATAGGTCTAAAAATTTCTAATTTGAAAAGCATGCAAAGTACCTGGGCCTTTAACCTCAGCGTTCAGGAGGTGAAGGCAGGTGGATCTCTGGGTTGGAGGCCACCTGGTCTACAAAGCAAACCCCAGGACAGCCCAGGCTACACAGAGAAGTCCTGTCTTGAAAAGCCAAAAATAACTATCATGCAAAGTACAGTGGGAATTTAATATCACATCGCTTCTCTGTGATGGAGGCTCCACAAACAGATGCATCCCCTACACAATCTGAAGAACTGACTTACACAACACAAGAATATCTTAGCACAGGATGCTTTTCCTTGCAAAGCATCCATTTTGGGCTGTCTACAATTAGTCCATAATCACTTTGAACAGAAAGATTCCTTCAAGCCAGTTTCCTCTTCCTCCCGAGGAGACAGCTCCCTGACCTATTCCACTCACTGCCACTGTGGGCTTAGCACAACACTGGATTGTCATGATAGCCACCTCTAAAAAAAATGGTCTCCTCGTCATTTCACCACAGCCTTGAGGGCAGGAGTTTTTTTTTTTTTAAAGCAAGTTTTCCAGTTTATGGTTTCAAATTATTTCACAAAGAACTGGAAGTTAAACAAATCTTTCAGGGGTTAAAAAATAAAAGGGAAGAGGTAATACTTGAAACTGTTTTCAAAAACTGCCATTACCAAAGCCACAAGAAAAACAAAATGAAGGCACCATAGTTTCAATTTTTTCAAGTGTTCTCTCCTTTTTCATTCTTGTTTTGAGTTGACAGGGTCCACAGAAATGATTTGAGCAAGGTAATGAAGTGAACCGTACCTTCAACAACCAAAATCTCAGAAAACATTGGGTAGCGTTTGGAATGAGCTTTTCTATCTTACCATGATTTCCCTCTGGCCTCCTCCTCAGGCCAGGATGTGTCCACAGATGCTTAAAACCTTTCCTCGTGCCTAAGAATTCCCCAGGATTTTTTGACTTCTTGCAAACAGGTCATCATAAGTGCCACGAGGAACCGGTGACTCAAGAACCCATCTGTCCATGCAATTAGCTCCCTTGAACAAGTACTTGCCTGTTCTTTCAAGTGCCTACTTGGAAACTCAATTTAAGCATGTATTTATTATTATGAACACCATCATCTAAACAATTCTACATTAACACAGAGCAAAAACCCGACTAGTGTCCTGCTGAAGTACCTACAGATTTCTGAGCTTTATATGAGTGTTTCAATTTGTTCATTTAACAAAGTCTATGTTTATTGATAATGCAATTAACTTGAATGCAGTATTTTCTGAACATCTAGCAAGTACAAATAAATGGTTTCTGTTCTTAGCCTCTTGAACAATATAAAATGAAGCCTGGGGACATAGCTCAGTGGTAGAACGCTTGCCTAGTATAGACAAGGTCCCAGGTTTGAGCCCCAGTCAAAGGAAAGAGAGGAAGAGGGGGAAGAAAGATGGAAAAGATGGGAATGTGAGGGGAGGAGGAGGAAAGGAAAGGAAGAGAAAAAAATCTAATGTGAAATTTTCTCTTAATAAGCTTGTAATATGAGACTGGAGAGATGGCTCAGTGGTTAAGAATATTGGCTATTCCTCAAGAGGACCCGGGTTTGATTCCCAGCATTCACATGACAACGACTGTCTGTAACTCCAGTTACAGGGGATCCAACACTCAAAATACATACAGTCAAATACCAATACACATAAAATAAATTTTTAAAAATGAGATGAAGAAGCTTGCAATAAGCCCGGTGTGGTGGTGCATACCCTTAATCCCAGCAAGACAGAGGCAGGCAGACCTCTAAACTCCAGACCATCCTGTAGAGAGCAAATTCCAGGACAGCCAGGGCTGCACAGAGAAACTCTGTCTTGAAAAAACAAAAAAGAAGGAAGGAAGGAAGGAAGGAAGGAAGGAAGGAAGGAAGGAAGGGAGGAAGAAAACTTTGCAATACACTGAGAGCAGTGTCTCACACCTGTAATCTCAGAACTCAGGGGACTGAGACAGACTGGTTGCCAAGAATCCAAGGCCAGCTTATGTGTGTAGTGAGTTCGAGGCCATCCAGAGCTAGGTAACCATACCTCGTCTCAAAAACTAAAAGAAGATGAAGCATCCTGTGATGGCTAGAGCTGGGGCTGACCGCACAAACCACAAGAAGCTTGGTAGCTCAGAGTGGTGAAATCCATACGCTAATGATCCCCAAATCATTCCACGCCCACCTCCAAAAGCAGGCACACATTTTGGAGAAAAATCACCAGTGTTTGGTCTGAGCCTTCACAGGCTGTCCCTGATCACCTGACCCCATATATGGGCCTGATTGCTTCTCATCTGTACTCCATAGTTGACTTTGCTTCCGAACCGCAGATAGAAGCTTTAATCTACAGATAGCAATCTACTGCTTCCTTGTGTTGTGAGAATTCCTTCCCTGAAGAGACTTATGTCTGCCCACTCCTTTCAAAGGCCCGGCAACAGCCAAGAGTATACTTCTATCCTGAGGAAACAATGAGTTTATTAGGCTTACAAGCTACAGCTCATATGAACGGAACTACTTACAGAAGCACAGTGGGCCCCAAAGCAGAAAATCTTACCCAGCGCGGACAATGATGCCATCACAACCACAGAGCTGGTGTTCCCTCCCTACAGTTAACCTGGCCCAGCTTATAAACCCTCCAGCTCCCGAGCCCCTAGGGTCGTGTGCAGTTAGAGCAGAATTGCTTGCAGATGGCTTGGAGGAGCGAGCAGGAAGAACTAGAATCTCAGGTGGAACCATCTTCTCTGGAGGAACATAGGTAATCAACGGGCTCGGGCTGCCTCTAGATCAGTGGTTCTCAGCCTTCTTAATGCTGTGACCCTTTATTACAGTTCCTCATGTTGTGCTGACCCCAAGTATAAAATTATTTCATTGCTGCTTCATAAGTGTAATTTTGCTACTGTTAAGAATCATAGCAGAAATAGGTAACACGCAGGATATCTGATGTCCACGGGTCGAGAACCGCCGCTCTAGATGATCATTTATTATTAGCAGTCACAGGTGATGCAAAAAAGATGGCAGCTGCTTTGCCTAAAGGGCTTTCTTCAATCACACCTTGCTATCGCAAAGTGCCCTGGTCTCTCCCCTCTGCCCCTTAAACTATGCCCTACCCACTCCTTCCAAGGACCCAGCAACAGCCAAGAGTATAATTCCATTAAGTCCCTCCTGAGGAACCAATGAGTTTATTAGGTTGACAATCTACAGCCCACGTGTGTGGGAATACTTACAAAAGCATAGGAGACCCCAAAGCAGCCACCTAAGTGTGGTGACGATTTAACATAGCTCTCAAGTGAAGCTTGCCAGCCCCAGCATCTCCCCTGAAGTCCACACTGCTCTAGGCCTTAGGAACACTGAATGGAAAATGAGGACATGGCTTTTCTTTACCTGCTGTTGACTTTGCTCCCCAACCGCAGACAGAACCTTTAATCTACAGATACCAATCTACTGCTTCCTCGTGTTGAGAGAATCCCTTCCCTGAAGAGACTTAAACAGTGTTTGCCCCTCTTTCAAGGACCTGGCCCATAGGAATGGTTGAAGCTTTATTGTGGCTATGAGGGAGAGCAGAGATAGAGGGATCTGGAAGGGTCCGGACTGAACCAGGCCAGCAGAGGAAGAGAGAAGAGGAGGCCAAGAGGTTGTATGGAAACCAAGAGGGCACACAGGCAAAATGGCTGAGGCAAAATGGCTGAGGTTATACAGGAAAGAGAAGCTGGGCGGGGGTGGGGGAAGCAAAGCTCAGGGCTGTTTAGGGTAGGGGACAGGGCAGGCCAGTCAGGATGACTCTAGGAGGCACTCGTAAGTAGGGAGAGACAGGCAGCTAGTGTGTGCTTTGCTGTGTTGAATAGTCAGTCACCTCAATTAGCCCTTGGTCTGGATGTCTCTGAGGCCCAACAAGCGCCTGCTCTTCTGCTTGTTCCTAGTTACCACGTCAGACTTGTGTCCAAAGTTCAACCCAAATCTGCTCCTCTGAGCCTCTATACATCTCAGTGAGAGGCCGTCTCAAACCCCATGGTCGCTGTCATTTATTCCCTCTTTCTCTCTCTCTCTCTCTCTCTCTCTCTCTCTCTTTCTGTCGACATCTTAGTTCATCTGCTACTCTTTCTTTCCTTGTGTGTTCAGATGGAGGCAGACTTCCAGAACATCTTCCATCTCTCCCATGACCACCCTGGTACAAGACTTTGTCACCCCTGGTCACATCTAAGTGGTTGCCTCCCCACTGGGTACCCCTTCTTCTCCAAAGCTGTTCTCCCACTTAGTCATCAGGGGTGAGCCTTTCAAACGCCAAATTATGTCACTTGCTTTCTGATTAAAAGCCAAAAATGGCTTTCTTTCTTACTCAGAGTCAACCAGAATTCCTTACAAGACTCTGCAAGACCCTTCCTGCTCCACCCAGGGCTCTCATTCTTTCATCTTCCACAACAACCATCCCCTCCAGTCATTATGACTCAGCATAGCCAGCGGTCTTCAGCTCCCCGGTAGGGCAAGCACACTCCCGGTCTCGTTCACCCAGATCCTTTCCTGGGTATCCATGCTGCACACCCATACTTCCTCCGGGTCATCTCTCCACAAATAGCTGGCTAAGGAGCCTTTCGTTGCATTTGTGAAGAAATCGCCAACAGGCAAGGGACAGCTTTCTTGGGCCTGTCAGTTCTTGAACAACAGAGGTTCTGGGCTTGAGTGTTAAACCCAATTGCTAATAGCTCTTGGCCCTGAGAATTGATTGACACCTGTGGCTCCAAGTTTTCAAAGCCAAAGATAGCTCTGTAGGTGTTCAGCTCAGAGTATACTTTAGGTTTTCAAAGCCAGAGGCTTATGATTCTGGGCCCTGAGAACTGGAGGCTTATTGCTGTAAATTTTAAAAGCAAAAGACCTAGCTCCCCCTATTCAGATGAGAAGCTTATGACCCAGGGCTTTGAGAGCCTGCAGCCCATCAACCATTAATCATCCAGCAGGCAGGACTGCGGCTCCCAGTTAGAACCCATTAATTCAAAAAACATCTCTCATGTTAAAGAGAATAAGAGATGGTTTATTCTGGAGTTATTCTGAGTGACCATGGCGCAAGAGCACAGACTTAGGTTACCCCAATGTGGAAGCGATTTCATGAAGTGTTACAGTTTCACAGAGCAAGGAGAATCAAAAATTGAGGCAAGTTTAAAACACATTGGTGGATACATGAGAGAGGGGGTGACAGCAGGATGGGGGAAGCTTTTGCGAAAGGCCCACGATGCTATCTGATGATGCTATCTGATGATGCTATCTGATGATGCTATCTGATGATGCTATCATGGGAACAAAAGGGCAATAGATTCCAAAAGCTTTTCACCTATTAGTCACAAGATGTTAGTTCTGACACAGAGATGAGCAAGAAATGGCCGTTTTGGAAGGCTTGAACTAGCCCCATATAAGGTCATTAGCCTCCGGACCTGGAATATGCTGCTGTTCTAGCCAGTCAATCCGTCTTTGCAGACACAGCTTCTTTCTGGGATTTCTCATCCAGACCCACGGTTCTGAACCCATGGAAGTTCTGTGGGCCTCTGCCAGGGGCCAGGGGCTCCAGTTGCAACCTCCGGCTGCTCCTTGGATCTCTTTGGTCGCCTTTGCTCTGTTGCTACGTGAGTCTGGAGCTGGAAAGAAAAAAAAAAAAGGACCGCTTAGGAGTAGGCTTTATTGGGGGTGCCTAATGCTGGAGCACAAGGTATAGGGTAGACTACCACAGAGACACCTTCAGAGATGACCCCCAAAACACTGAAAAGTAATCTCTCTACGTATGTACCAGCAGAGGGATGCGGCATATTTATGTAATCACCACTTCCACCAAGCATAGCTTCAGTGGCCCAAGAAAGGAACTGCTTGACGGAAAGCTTCCTGATTAAGGCAGCCAGGTGTGTGTGTGGGGGGGGGCCGCTGGCATTTAAAATCTTGGTGGATTCGGAGGAAAACTAAACCTGAAAGGGCTCAAACACTAAAGATCTCGATAATGTTAACATTCGTACAATTATTTATCAATACTTCCATCCTAGCTTCAATCCGAAGAGGGCGCGAGCGCCCTCTGCTCTGTCTCGCGCTTCTCTCAGGGTCTCTTCCGAGAGCATGTTGCTGCGCATGCCCAGTAGCACCATTCCCAGCCTCTATTTCGATTTTATCTCCAACCGTTCTTACCATGAGATCTGTTTGCTTTCTCCTTCCCTTACTAGGATGCAGGCTTTGTAAAGGCTGAAATTTCATTCCACTGTTTCTCACATGCCTACACAGTGCTCTGCCTGTCAATGAGCAAATGAATAAATGGCCTCTCTTGAGGTTAGCATATTTAATTCCTTTTTTTGTTTATGAAGTCGGAGTTCTAAGGAGGCTTACAACAGCCTCTTTTGAAAAAAAAAACTATCACAGACAATAAACCAACTCCCTGAAGTCCTGGCTGAGTCCCTCAAAGCCCCTATTCCAGCATGATTCCCTCGCTTTCAAAGAATACTTCAGGAGGAACTGAGGGAGCACATTGCTTGCCTTAATCCCACTATTCAACTGCCCAGATTCCAGCCAGCATTCTCTTTTTGTTCTCTGCAAACCAACCATCAGATTGTGAGGTGGTTTGTTCTCTGCAAACCAACCATCAGATTGTGAGCCCTGGTTGGAGAGATCGCCTATCTTTAGCCTCTTTGCAAGGAAAACTCATAGCACAGAGAAAACAAAGTCACAAAGGGGAACTTTGTCATTTGACCTCACACTTGCCAACACATTCAAAACAACAGAACCTTGGTTAACTCTAAACTCAGAATTTCAAGGCTCCCATCTTCCTCACAGAGCGGCTGGACTGGTGATTTGACTCAATCATCGCAATGCTTGCTTGACACACACAAGTCAAGGCACTGCCTAAAACCGTAAATGGTAGTACGATTCCTGTGTCCCAAGTATTCAGGAGGTAGAGGCAGAAGGATCAGAAGTTCAAGGTCATCCTCGACTACAAAGTAAGATCAAGGATAGCCTGAGCTACAGGAGATTGTGTCTAAAAAAAAAAAGATTGGGGGAGGAGGAAGCAAGAAAGAAGCATAAAACTCCTTTCCCAAATAATTAAAGAAGCTCTGGTGGAAGCTAGGGTGGTGGTGGTGCACACCTTCAATCCCAGCACTCGGGAAAGAGAGATTTCTGTGAGATCAAGGTCAACAAGGTCTGCAGAATGAGTTCCAGGACAGGGCAGGCAGGGTTACCGAAAGAAACACTGTCTCNAAAAAAAAAAAGCTATGATGAAGAAATAAAAGGGGGATGGGGCATAGGTAGATGGTACAGTGCTTGTCTGGGGTGTGCAAGGAAAGAAGTTCCATTCCAGCACCAATACAAACATAAAAAGGGAGTAAAACCATCAGTCTCAAGTCACCTTATGAAGAACACAATGAAAAGCCAGGCAGTCAGTGGTGACACACGCCTTTAATCCCAGGCAGAGGGAGGTGGATCTCTGTGAGTCTGAGGCCACCCTGGACTACAGAGTGAGTTCCAGGACAACCAGGACTACACAGGAAAACAACGAGAGAGAGAGAGAGAGAGAGAGAGAGAGAGAGAGAG
>LOEQ01001726.1:120017-137348 GCA_001685075.1 Bramus lutescens | reverse complement strand
CACGGCAGGCCACTCGGCCCCAGTTGCCTGCCTCACCGCCCAGAGCGAAGAAGGCCATGCACTGCTACCGCAGCAAGGATGCATTCCATCCCATAAAGCATGAAGAAGCATGTTTCTTAGACCCCTCACCCTGAAATGTCTCAGCCTTGGTTGCCTGCACAATTGCCCATAGCAGGGCCCATTTGGAAGAGTCCTGGTTTAGCTGCTAATTTGCTGCATTGCTTTTCCTGGAGAGACGTAAAGACGGCTACAGGGATGGGTGTCTCACAGGCTACAGCATCACTGAGTGCCTCCCCAGCTGGGTGACATAGCATGAAGGCTGGGCCACTGCAGAGGCCCAACCCCAAGTCACCTTCCACTTCCTAAATATTCTAGCTTCATTCCTAAGGCCACATGCAACTTGGGGGCAGGAGACAGTGAACTGGACTCTCCGGCAAGTGCCTAATGATCCTCCCCTAATCCATTCAATGACAGCAGCCCTGACTGAGAATTGTGCTTCGTGATGGCCAATCGAGATGTTACCACCGTTAAAAGTAGACACAACAGGGTTGCTGGGGATAGAGGGCGGCTAAGGGGGATGCTTCCTCTGATCAGACCGTTATCTAGAGGATCAAGCCTGTCTAGCCTTTCATGGCAGGACTTTCTCTCAGCTCCAGCACAACATCCCATCACACAGTGGCTTCTCAACAGCCGCCTCAAAGCACCATTTTGGCAAAAGGGTTATTTTGAGTTGATTACAATGTAGAGTCAAAATATGTAGGGAAAAGGAAGGGGAAATATTTGGGACACGTCTTAGCTTCCTCCTCATTTGCCTGAAAAATCTCACTGAAGATAGGGAGCCAACAGAAAGTGACCTCGATGAACAGCTGTTCTTGCCCTGTGGTCCCTGCTCACAATATCTAGTTGTTTTCCTACAGTGTGTCCTCCCTTTCCCTCAGATAAACCCCAACCGCCTCTCCGAATTTCTCTTCTTCTCTATGAACTGCCATACAAAGAAATGTGAACTGCATGCCCTTTCCCCCAGTAACTGGTCTTTTGTTAGTTTAATTCACAGGCCCCTATCACCTGAACTCAAGACAATACCATTTCCCTTTACAAACAACTCACCGGGTCTCTAGGATTTTCTAATGTTACTTTATACTTCTGGCTTGTGTGTGTGTGTGTGTGTGTGTGTGTGTGTTGTATACATTTATATCCTTTTTAAAGGAAAAAAATCCTAAAATAATTTATGCTGAAGTATAGTTAGTTAACAGCTATTTAGTTATGAGTTAGCTAACAGTTTATTGTCCTATATATCCAACAATCCACTGAAGTACATTATAAATTGAAAGAAAAAAAAAAGAAAGAAAAGGAGGCCATGACTGCTCCTAGGTTTATTGTAGATAAAAGGAGAGCATAGCCAGGCTTCCAGAAGGGTCAGGACTGAACGTGACTTGCCAACTGAAGCAGCCACGTGACAAGAAGAGGGCGGGGAGAGAGCAGGAAAGAGGAGAATCAGGGGCAGCGGCCAAGTGGGCAAGGGGCCAAAAGAGGGCCAGAAGGGCCTTGAAGCCAAAATTGCTGGGTTATATAGGGAAGAGCAGCTTGGGAAGGACAGCCAAGCCCACTTCCCTGGGCTGGAGAAGCTTAGCGTAGGGGGCAAGGTACTGGCTGTGCTGAGGAAGACAGTAGCGAGGCAGAGAGCAGCCAGTCCCTTTGATATGCTAATAGTACTTCACTTAGTCATTCGTCCAGGTATTGAGACCTAGCATAAATATAATAAAGTTTTGTTAGAAAAAAAAAAACAAGAATATATTTACCACTATAGAGGCAAAAAAAAAAAAAACTCCCTCTGGAAAGCATTAAGCAGTTTCGGACAAATTGAACAATAGTGTGATGTGATCTGGTGGTAAGACCAGGGGGACAGGGATTTCCTTAGCATCTCCAACCATTCCCTGTGGTTGCTACTTCCAGGGCTCAAGTCTGGAGCATGAACAACCTTTCGACTAAGAAGTAGGCAAAATTATAAGCAGGCATGCAGTGAACTCTCAGCTACCCTCAGCAACTGGGGGGGTCCGGAAATGCTTAGCCGCTCACGGGCTCTGAGAAGTCAGATGGCTGCCGCTGAGCAGCAGGCAGGACGCGGGCAGCTGGCAGTGAGCCCCTCCGTTTATCAAGTGAGGACATTATCCTGTCAAGCCATGCCTGTCTACTCTCCCGGGGACACGCTCGCTTGTTTCAGTCCTGTCTCCTTGCCCTGCCAGCTCCTGGGCCGCTGGGTTAATGATTAAATAGAAAGATGACAGGAAATGAAGAGGCTGAGACATTCCATCAGGTTAGCAGCTGAGACATCACAGAGGCAGCCCTCCTCCCTTGCCAGCTACTGCATCTGGAAAAAAAACGGGGCGGGAGGAATGAGCCCATCTACCTCACGTGACCGGCTCCTTTTTTTCTTTCCTGCNCCCCCCCCCACTATCTACACTGAGAGCTCAAAGGTTACAACAAGCTATCTCTGAATTGCTAGGGGAAGAAGGCAGGGCGCACCCACAGGCACTCGTTCCCTGAGAGTTCAATGTTAGGTAAATTCCTCAAGTTGTGACTGTCAGCTCACGGCCCTTCTCAGATCTGCACACGACAGAGAAGCCGGGAGGGCAGATGGTATAGTCAAAGAGTCTCGAATAAATGTACGGAGGTATCCCCAAGCTTGCTGGAGGTGGATGAGGTCAACGAGAAACTGTGCCCTTCCTTCCGGCACTTCTTTGTCCCTGTCACGTCAAATAATAATTTGGGAAGAGAGAAAGGCGACAAGGACAAAAACAAACAAAGTCAGTTCCCAAATGGGACAACCATGTATCTTCCTCAACCGTATGCTGATTCCTGAATCTGGGGAGCCATGTTACACTCATAGAAAGCAAGTGACCTTGACAGGAATAAAAATTAAAACTAGCTTTACCCATTGACCTACAGGGGGGTCCTTGAGTTACAAGGGAGATTTCTAAATCTCAGACTCCCTACAAATAACATTTCTGGGCAAAATCAGCTTCAGATGGAAGTGGAAGGGCATGTAGCTTAATGTCTTAGGGGTTCTCATTTTGCTTTGTTTTAAGCTCTTAAAGAAAGATCTACAAAACCATTGATTTCCTTGACGTTTTATCTTAGACTAACTAGCCATGAAATCGGGGCTCAGTGTGCCTGAAAGCCAAAAGGGACAATGGAGCTCTTACAACCTTGCCACTAGCCTCTGGTCCCCAAGCAGCAGCCTGAGTAGGCTTCTGGGTCCAGCCAGGCACCTTCACACCCTCCCTCTCTGGCTGCAGGTGGCAGCCGAGCATGTGTTCCCTATGACACAACCCCACTCCACAAATTCTAGGAGCTCCAGAGGGACCCCGTGGAGATAACCAGCCTCCAGATAAGCCTATCCAGTAATCACCCAGCCTGTGCCCTGCATCACGCCAGTTGAGTGGCTGAGAAGCCAGCAGAGGAAATGGCCAGCAGGCTTGCACTATGCTTTCAATTGTATGCTGGGTAGAAGCAAGAGCACTTCCCCTCTGCTTTGAACTCCATAATGAGTCTCAGGAAAGAACTGATAATATATTCATTAACAAGAGAAGTACACATTTATTATACACGGAGGGGTGTCGCCTGCTCACTCTTGGGAGAGGTTTAGGAGCAATGAAGATACAATTTTAAAGACAAAGTAAATCATGTTTAGGGGCAATAAATGAACCCAAAAGACAATTAGGCTGGGCCAAACGTGGTATGGCCTCCGGCTGTGATGTCAACTCTGGTCTCCTTCCTGCTACATGCTTCAGTCTTCTCTGGTAGGTAGAATGTCTGAGGAAGGGTTCCAGCTAAGTGTTCTGGAGAACTGGGAATTTTCAAAAAGAAGGTGAAATAAGAGGAAACCTTGCCCTGTGTTGGCTGTTCCCCAGGTGCCCTCACGGACATCCGAGGTAGTATCTTCTAGAGGAATCACAGACAAACCTGTACATCCCGACACACTGATCCATAGAAGACCTTGATTGTTCTAGAGATGTCTTGGGTGTGTAAAAGTCCCTTCCATCCTCAGCAACAATTTTAGAATGTCCCCACCCCTTTCTGATGTATGCCTAAAGGATTTTCAAAATAATCTGGGGACGATGGACTAAAAGATGGTTTGGAGGAGTGGAGAGTCTGTTGTATAATTAAGTATATTCCTGCCTTGGTTTTAGTACACCCAGGGCAAATATTTATTTAAACTTCTAATTCCTATTCCAGTACAATAGTCTCTACAGAAACGGAGACTAATCGAAAGGGTAACTGAGTGAGTAAAGACAGCATGTGGCATTTAAATGGAACCACGAAAGCATGAGGCATTACACCAAGATCTTCAAACTCTTTGAGCACGGTAAAAAAAAAATGCATTTCACATCACACCCAAATACACACTCACGGAGATATGCAACTCAAAAAATTTTACAAAATACACCCACCTTTACTATTTTCTGTCCAAATGTTCCTTTAAAAAAATGCTGTTGAAAGTTGAACCCTAATATACTGATGTGATGACTCACTAGAGGGTTGACAACATAAGGTTAGTTTCAAAATCCTGCTTTAAATTATATCTATTTTAAAAACAAACAAGCAAACAAACAAAAAGAAAGAAAGAAACAAAGAAAGAAAGGTAAAATAAACCTAAAACCTAGGCCAGAGAGATGGCTCAGAGATTCAGAGTACTTGCTGCTCCTGCAGAGAACCTAGGTTCAGTTCCCAGTGCCCACATGGCAGCTCACAATTGTCTACAACTCCAGTTCCAGGGTGTCACAAATCCTTATCTAACCTCCATGGGCACAAAGCATGAACATGGCACATACACATGCATGTAGGAAAACACTTATACACATACAAATAAAAAAATTAAAACACATGAAAGTCTCTCTTTAGTATTTAATAATGGCTCTCATTAGAGTATAAACATTATATAGTATACCAGAAATGTATACGATAAGCTCAGAATATAGCTCAGCAGGGGCGTTCTAGCTGGCATGCACTAGACCCTACTAAGAAAGAAAGGAAGGAAAGGAGGGAAGGAGGGAGGAAGGAAGGAAAGAAAGAAAGAAAGAAGGGAGGAAGGAAAAAGGGAGGGAGGGAAGGGAAAACGGTGGAAGGAAAGGAGGGAGGAATGAGAATAAAAGCAAGAGAAAGGGGAAAAGGGAAAAAACAGGAGGAGGAGAGAAAGCTCTAAGTCTGGAACTCATCAGACTCTGATTCACTTAAACTCAGATACTTTCTCCTTACAGCTTTTCAAATACCCTTTCAAGTCTCCATAATGCTTTAAGGGTGGAGGTACTGAGCTGGGAAGGAAGAAGCAGGTTCCTCAGCCATCCCAAGGATTAAGTGGTGGCTGGGTAGGTCTGTGATCCCTCCTACGTGTGACTCTCACTTGCTGAACAAGGAAGGAAAGGGCAGGTCAGCGATGTTCCAACACCTGCAGTGTGGGACTCCTCCCAGGTCAAACTGGGTGAGGGTTGTGTGTGGGGCAGGCAGGCAATGTGTGTGAAATCTCTGCACTTCTTACTTAATTTTCCTGTAAACTTAAAACTTATCTAACCAAAGATTTTGGTTTTTTGCTTTATTTTAAAGTATACCCTCTTCTAGTTTCTGGTCAGCACTGTGGTGGTTTGAGTAACAATGACCCCAATATTCTCACCGATTTGAATGCTTGGTCACTGGGAAGGGCACTATTTGAAAGAATCACAAGGTGTGGCCTTGTTGGAGGAAGTGTGTCTCTGAGGGGTGGGCCTTGGAGATTTTCAAAAGCTCAAGTCAAGCACAGTGGCTCTCTCTTCCAGCTGCCTGCAGATCCAGATGTAGAATTCTCAGCTCCTTCTCGAGCACCATGCCTGCCTGTGTGCTGCTGAAACTGTAAACCAACCCCAAATGAATGTTTTCTTTTAGAAGAGCTGCCGTGGTCACAGTGTCTCTCCATAGCAGTAGAACACTAAGACAAGCACCTAGTGTTCTCTAGTTTCATAGACATAGATATTTGTGAAGAAAACTAGCTGAGACCCCTTTACTAGGAGGAGTATGCTGCACATTCTTTTCCTCTTCTTCCCCAGCACCTCTCACCTGTCTGTAGAGCTGCTGGGTTTAAAATCTGTTGTCATTTCTTTGAAATCCTCTCCAGTTCCAGACCATGTAGTCTTAGTCAACTCTATTTACTTCTTCCTTCCCAGCCCAATCTTTCCATCCTTAAGGACACAGAGAGAAGAAAGTCCCAGACTGCTGTTGATGGCCTGGGGATCAGATGATAACCACTGAGACTCAGATCAGAAGGAGAAAGTGAGGTCAAGAGATGGCTCAGCGGTTAAGAGCACATACCGTCCTTGCAGAGGACCTGAGCTCAGTTCCCAGGAGGCTCACAACCTCCTGTAACTCCAATTCCACATGTACCTGCATACACGTAATTAAGTACACTCCCATGCATGCACATAATTAAAACTAAAAATAAATCTTTAAAAGGGATGATAAAAGTGTGTCTGAATCCATGGTTATATGTAAGTACTCTTCTTCCTTACAGTTCTATGCTTATGTGTGCAAGTGCATGTGCACGGGCACACACACACACACACACACACACACTTATAAGATCTTCCTTGGCCAGAAGATTGGGACCATCTTCTAAGAATCCTTTCAGGCCCTTGCAAATCCTAAGTTTGTCAGGACTCAAGGGTGAAAACCAATGGTTTAGCAAACTCCAGGTCTGGGTGATAACATGCAATGTTATAAAGTCTCCAAAAGGCGCCTTCTCAAAGGCCACAGGTTCCTGCCACCTAACCCATAGGAATCAGACTCAGACATGTGTAGGGTGTCTATGTCATCTTCTCTCCTTGAGAATCATTGCTTTGGGAGAGCAGAGATGCTAAACGGGGGTATGCCAGGGGAATGACAGGTGAAGAATCTCTACACTAGATAACTATGAAAACAGAGAACTAAATTTATTATCAGTATCTCTGTTATGGCTTACACTTGAATTGTCCCCCTAAAGACCATGTGTTATTTATCATCTCTGACTTTTCGAGAAAATTGGGTTTCCATTGAGTCTTACTCAGAAAACTATCTACAGTCTCTGGTCGATGGCTGAAAGCAAGCTCTAGGCATAAGTGTCCAGCAGGACCAGATGTGGGGCAGTGGTTCTGGCGAGATAGTCAGTGGGCAAAGGTGCTTGCTGCCAATCCCGATGACCTGAGTTTAATCCTGGGATGTGCATGGTGGAAGAAGAGAACTAATTTGCCCAAATTTTCCTCTGATTTTCACACATACGTTATAACATACGCATGCACAAATGAATGAAGCTAAATATTGAAAATGGGCTGGAGGGGCAGAGGCAAAAAGCAAAAGGAGAAAGTTCAGGGTCTATGCAATCATCCCTGTGTCCATGTCTGCTTGACCCTAGAGTCTGGAACGTTTTCTTGTACTTCATAGTAAACTGTCTACAGCTTTCTCAAAGATAAATCTCTAAAGGGACTTGGGGAAGGAAAACACTGTTAAACCATCTACCATACTTAACCTTGCTTGCCAAGGTCAGGAAGGACCAGTCCAGAGCTCTGTACTAGATGAGGCTGCTGAGTCAGGCTCAGCCAACCAACACTGACAATGGTGGCTTTTACAGAAACAGTCTTAGCTCTAGGCTTTGGTCCTGTGTTTTGATTTGTTGTTTTGAGGCAGGGTCTCACCTAGCTCAGGCTGGCTTGGAAATCACTAATGAAGCAAAGAGTGACCTTGAACTTTTCAGGTCCTCCTTCCAAGTGCTGGAGTTATGAATGTACCCGCCACTCCTGGTTTATGCTGTGTTAGAGATAGTACCCAGGGTCTTCTTCGTGCTTGGCAAATACTCTGCCAACTGAGCTACAACCCTGGCCCTGAAATTATCTCATTTTAGTTAGCTTTAATCATCAGGCTGTTACAGACTAGGGCCATCTGAGAAGAAAGCCCTGTTTGGGGAGTTGCCTACATCAGATTGGCCTATGGGTATATCTGTGGAGGTTGTCTTGATTGTTAATCGATGCAGAATGGACCAGCTCACTGTGAGCAGTACCATCCTCAAGTAAGCTTGAGCAAAGCAGCCAGAGAGCAAGCCAGAAAACAGCATCCTCCATGCTTCCTGTTCCAGGTCCCAACCTCCAGGTTCCTGCCTCGACTTCATCAATAATAGGGTGTGTCATGGAAGCGTAAATCAAATAGACACTATCATCCCTGTGCTGCTTTTTTGGTCAGAGTTGTTTTGTTATTGTTGTTGGTTTGGTTTGGTTTTGTGGTGGTGGTGGTGGTGGTGGTGATGGTGGTGGTGGTGGTGGTGGTGATGGTGGTTGTGGTGGAGGTGATGGTGGTGGTGGTGGTCGTGATGGTCGTGGTGGTGGTGGTAATGGTGGAGGTGGTGGTGATGGTGGTGGTGGATGGAGGTGATGGTGGTGATGGTGGTGGTGGTGGTGGTAGGGGTCGTGGTGGAGGTGATGATGGTGGTGGTGGTGATGGTGGTGGAGGTGGTGGTGAAGGTGGTGGTGGTGGTGGTGATGGTGGTGGTGGTAATGGTGGTGATGGTGGAGGTGGTAGAGGTGATGGAGATGGTGGTGGTGATGGTGGTGGTGATGGTGGTGGTGGNGGTGGTGGTGGTGGAGGTGGTGGAGGTGATGGAGATGATGGTGGTGGTGGTGATGGTGCTAGTGGTAGTTTTCTTCCACAGCAACAAAGAAGCGAACTAGAACTTACCTTACCTTTCAGCACACACACAGCTACTTACTAAATTTTCTTTAAGCCACTATCCAAACACAGATTTTACAGTTGTCCATTATGTGGGTCACTATATGAGGACATGACTGCTCCAAGTTGAAGGGAAGGTCTTTATCATAGATGTGAGAGAGAACAGTCAGAGGCGTCTGGAAGAGTTCAGAGCAGGGAGAGAAAGCAGTAGACTGAACAAACATGGCCAGCAGACTGGACTTGGCCATGGGGGTGGGGTGTAAAAGAGGAAGACAAAGAGAGGACCAAAAGAGAGGGGAACAAGAAAGCTCACAATTGAAATGGCAGGGTTGTATTGGAATGAGAAGGTGCAGGAAGGGAAGCCCTGAGCTGGAAAACTTTAGGATAGGGGTGGGGTGAGAAGAGCTGAGAAGAGCCACAGGTATGGAGGGGGCCTGGAGGCCAGCATATGTTTAGGTAAGCTGGTGGGCACCTTCTGACAGAAATGAGGAAACGGCTCTTTCAATAGTAGGGAAACCTGCATGCCAGAATTTGGAGGCGTGAAGTTTCCTTTGAACCTAACACACACAGGTAGTAAGTAGCACAAATCAGCATGCAGCATGAAATTCTGAAATCAGCTTTGAATAGAGGCAACCAAGATTTGGTTTAGCTCACACAATTTCTAAATGCAGTGCTACCTTTGAAATCGGCCATATTTTCTATAAAGCATCAAATAAATTACACTTCTTTTGAAAACTGAAAAAGCCGTAACATTAAGTCCACACAGTAACATGAAGCTAGAACTAAGGACAAATGACTTGATTAGATGGAGAAATGGCCTCTCTTGGCCTGCTTTAACCTTCAGTATTGTGAGCGCACGTGTGCACACACACACACACACACACACACACACAACATAGCTTTACTCACTACGCAGCTAACCCCTGGCCATAAGTTACACCTCTAGTCTTTGCTCCTCTTGAACTCTGATCTCTAGTTCATCACCTGCTAGATTTTTACCCGGAGTCAATTGCTGATGGTCATCCTTGCTCCTCAGAATCCACCTTCCCTTGACTGGATCCTAGTCAAGTGAATCCCAGATGAGTGAGTGCTTACCCTGTCTCCAGTGCATCAGTGTTCCAGTGAAGAGCAAGATTATCTAAAACAATGTTTCTCAACCTTTCTAGTGTCGTGACCCTGTAACACAGTTCCTCATGTTGCTATGATCCCTAACCGTAAAATTATTTTCATTGCTGCTTCATAACTGTCATGTTGCTACTGTTGCTATGAATCATAATGTAAACATCTGATATGCAGATGGTCTCAGGCAACCCCTGTGAAAGGGTCATTCAGCCCCCAAAGGTGACATGATTTAGAGGTTGAGAATCACTGGTCTAAAAGCTAACATGGGACAAGAGGCTACAAGATTCCTAGGAAGCCAAACTCAAGCGTGCCAACTGAGCTCAAAATGTTAGAGACACCAAACCCTCCTTTTCTGCAGGCTACTGAGCTATAGTTATGGCATCTATGAAGTGAGAGCTCATGAACTATGCCTAAGAATATTTCAAGTGTGAAAAGTGTCTTGGGTAAAACTGGTCTCTGGTCACTTAGACCAATTCTAAATTCCTATACAATAGGACCCTGAGCTATGTAGGTGTCACAATTGAGTTTTTGTCCTTAAAAACCGGGACCAACCAGAGGTCAAGTCCATTTACCTCCGCTAACCTGCTTGGGACAGTCCCATCGGTGGTTAATAAAAACTTCATTCTACTTATTCAGACACCTTGGAGTTTCTCTCTTCAGGTACCCCATAAAATTTCCCCCCACCCCCCACCTCCATTGCCCGTTTATCAGCCAGTTTGTAACCTCCACATCCAGAAAATGGAGGCTGAAGTGCAAAAGAAAAATCCATAGAATGCCTGTTCCTCCCAAAATATAAGATACAAAATATTTTAAAATATCCCCTCACTACATAGTATACGTGTGTATGTGTGTGTATATATGTGTGTGTGTGTTTGTGTACATTCGGATATGGCATAAATATTTATGTATCAATTAAAATTTGTTTTATTTCATTCTATGTTGAGACAGTGTTTTGCTAAGTGAACCTGGCTAGCCTGGAACATGCTGCGCTGAGCAGGTTGTTCTCAAATGTATGCTGATCCTGTGGGCTCTGCAGCTAGGTGCTGCAATTACAACTGCATGCCACCCTGCCCCGTGATTGGATCCCTGCTAACTGGATATCCTCCACTGATGCTGTAAGTCAAATCAGATCAAAATTAATAAATCCAGATTTAATAAACAGAGTGAAGCAACTCTCAGGTGACTCTCAGGAAGGCTGGAAGGACAGCATGGGTCAGGTCAGGTGACGAACAGGTTTTAAATACCCTATAGGTATTTGTGGTCTTGATCAGTTCCGGGGGAGGAGCTGATTCTTAACAGACTTTCTGAGGGGAATGGGAGGAGCGAGACCCAGCAGAGATTTCTAACATCTACTTTTAATTTTTTTTTTTAAAGCAACATTCACTGAAGGCCTCTACTCAGGATGATATAGAAATCTACAGAGAAGGTTAGGGTCCAAAACATAATCTATGCAGTTTCCAGAAGCTCAGTTTATGCACAAGGACACACCTGTAGAAAATCTTAAATGACAAGTAAAATGATGGTAGCTGAATTCTAATTAGGTATTACTTCAAAGAAACCCAAGAAAAGCTATCATTGAGAAGATTGGAAAAGGACAGAACTGTTTGTTCCTAACTAGGTATGGTGACGTGTGCCTGTAATCCCCACACTCAGGATGGAGAGGCAGGAGGATCATTTCAAGCTGGAGCTACATAGCAAGCACAGGACTAGGCCCGCTACAATGTAGCAAGACTCTGTCTCAGGAAAACAAATGACCCAGAATTGCTTCTTTCGAAGTACAAGGATGTAACTTCCCACATAATCCTTTAAGTAAATCCGTTCTCTAGCTGGTATGTCTCATTCTGTCTTACAGGAATTTGGTTCATAAGCTAGTAATGGTCTGAACATTGTAACACGGGTTTAGTCATATATACACCAACTCACTCAAAGTCGTTAGGAGGCCTAGAAGACTCAAACTCAAACCTAGGAGTCACACTGACGTAAGTGAAAGCCAGCTCATAGTTTCCTTAGCTCTTTTCTATTGCATCTGACTAACGGGATTGCCTAGTTTAAGGCTGCTGACTCATTTGATGGAAACAGACCCCATGCTGAATCAAGTTCTTACGAAATGTGAGCTGTGGAGACTGGGGTCTCCCAGGGGCCCCGATGTCTTCCCAAGTCTCTGCTGTTCCTCATAAAATGCGGTGCCTGCCTCCCTTCCTCCTGCTCTAACCAAAGCGAGTGGGTGGGGAGGAGGGTGCCTGCAATTAGCTTTCTCCGTGGCAGTTCAGTCAGCAATAATAAAAGGGACTAAATTAATCACAAATTTGTCAGTAGATTAAAAAAAAATTGGAACTTGTCAAATGTTTGAAATACTCGTTTCACAGAAATGCAAATGAACATGGCCTGCTGACTAAGGATTCGGGAAGAGAGGGAGAGCAGGATTAGGAGCAAGGCCAGCCAAACTCTCAGATGGTATGAAAGCCTTTGGGAATTCATGAAACAGATTCAACTATGACACAAGGCTTTATCTACCACTATCCAAGCAGGGTGGGGCTGGAAATGAAGAAAGATCATGAGTCCACAGATAAGGATGAAAGAAATGGCATGCAGGATTTGAAATTTGCTGAAGGCAGTAGGCAGCACTGCTAATCTGCATAAAGTATCAGGACCGCGGCTGACTTCGAATCCGGGTACTGCTCCGATTCTGCTACAAGAGTGTTTGCTAAGAGTTTGCCACTGTGAGCCACAGGGGCTGGCAAGACTGAAGGCAAAATTCCCTCTAATATTTTGGCTTCGGTTAGAACAGAAATAGCCCTTCTCTTTAAATAAACTGATGCCACAGAGACTCTATGATGTTCTAGGAAATGATGTGAGATAATGTTTTCAAAATAGCCCCGTGATAATGTCAATGAGTAATTTCTGTTCTTATCAAGGCTTCGTGGGCTCCGTGAGCAGTACCAACACTGGAGCAAGGAGAGGTGTCGGGACATTTAAAAAAAAGAAAAAAGGGAAAGCAATCCTCCCCCCTCGCTAAAGAAAGTAGCACAGAACGGGCCACTGCCGATGGATGAAAACCTAAAGCCACTCAGCCATGGTGGGGGAATGTCTAAAAATGAGTTTTGTCGCTTCTTGGCAAATGCTGAAGGAAAGATATTGGTCGGACATCCATTCATACACATACTTCATAGTCAGAGAGGAAACCGGATCTTAGGTCATTCGAGCCACCAGAGGTTTTAAAAGTTGCCTGGCTCAGGTTCAAACTGGCAGCCACCCAGAGACATTAAATAACGCCCGTCAGTCAGTTTCAAGGTGCATGAATCGCCCCTTTGGATCCGTGGAGCCGGACCTGCTCCTTGCCTGTTCTATTTCTCCTCCTTCTTGACCTATCTCTGTAAAACTGTAAAGATCCATGGATAAAATATTGCAGATACCCAGTTGCAAATCCGCAAAATTACAAAAGCCTCCTTCCCTTGCTCGACTGTATTACTTGCCACTCTCCCATAGAAACTGTCCCTGTCTCCAGGACACCGTGTGCCCCGGTCCCTCTGAAGCTGTCATATTTTCTTTGATGTTTCACTCTATGCCAAGCCAAAGGTTAGGGCTTCCTGGGACATTCCTGTCTTCTCATCTGCCTGCTATTTGTTACCTTGTCCTCTCATCTTTATGACCTCACCGCACCTATGACACTGATTTCTCGGAAGCAACAGATTGTCTGACTGATTGTCCTCCATGCTATGGCACATAGACAGCCCTGAGATTCCATCACGGTGTGCTGAAAAAAAGAATTATTTCCAAACTTCCGTTTCTCTGAATGGTAGGAAATAGCAGCCAGTAAAAGCAACATGGTGTTGCGTGATAATGCATCTCTGCCATTGCAAAGAAATGCCTTTGCCATTGCAAAACATCTGTGAGTTGATACTGTGCAGTTTCTGGACTTTACAAACTGCCTCTGAAAAGGCCTGCTAACTGGCAAGTAATTATGCTCCGGGTTTTCAATTTAAAGTCTCCGCCTTCCTCTCGCTGGCCACTCTGCCCCATATACCCTTGCTCCATATCTATTCACTGCCCTCCAAAGTTCAAGGCTGAACTTACACGTTAGTCCTACCTGGGACATTCCTTGCCCCCATTGGTGGCACCAGAGCCCTTAATCAAGCCCTAGTCTGAAGTCTCACAGACTTTATTCCCAGCCTCTCTTGTGCTACCAACCCCTTTGTTGACTGTTTTCTAGTTATTTACATAGGTATCCAATTCCCTCCACTCCCCTAGTTAACACCGGGATGGGTTCCCTTTTTACCGGAAGACACCTCAACATTGTCTCTTGCTTGCCAGTCTATGGTAGGCTGTGTTTTGCATTGCTAAACAGGAAGCTGCAGGCAAATCTTCACCTGCAAGATGAAAAGGCATTGTGCCCTTCCAGCTGGTGTCTCCATGACCTGGGGAGCCATGGCTCAGGTTATCTCGGATCAGCAGAAAGTGGGGAAAATGGCATGCACGGCCTATTATGAAGAATGTGTGTGGCCCATTGTGTGCATGTGTGAGGGGGGTGGTTGCCTAATGGGCTGGAGGTCAGGAGACTTCCTAGAAGAGGTGACCCTGACCTGAGGCTCATGACTTGAAGAGAAAGAAAGAAGGATATTCTCATTGAAAAGAACAGCGTCTACACACATTTAGAGGTTTGAAAAATACTTTTTTTTAAATTGAAATACTGGGCATTAGAGGGTGGAGTGTGAAGTAGGAATAGTGGAAAGAAGAAGCTGGGAAGGCAGGACCCCTCCCCAACACAGATTTCTCCATTAGCACCAAGTTCCTTTATTTTCCTGGAGGAACAAAATTATGCCAAGTTACAGCGCTAATGGCTCCGTGGTTGACAGTGTGGGGAAGACTCAGTGAGTGCTGGATGAGGGCCGGAATGACCTGTGTGGCTATGGCAGTTCCTGAGTTCACCAGAGATGACCACTCACACACACTGTAGGGCTAATTGAAAGTCTTTATTCTAGCAAGCTGGGACCATACCCGAGTGCTATGACCCAAGCCTGACAAGAACGTGGGGTTTTTAAAGGCAGAGACCTCATCTGGGCATCTCATTTGGCCACTGCTGGGGGTCAGGAGACTTCTCAGAGTAAGCAGTTTCAAGCAAGCAGTTTGAACAGAAACTGATAAGGGGTTAACCAGTCAGCAGAGAACATTCCGGGTTCAAACACACAGCTAAGACAAAGGTTTGGCTGGAGGGGGTTCAGCACAAACAAATGGTTTTAACAAAGGCGATGCTAAGTTAGCTAGGACATTCTGACCTTGGTTCCTAGACTAGTGCTGGGTAGTTGGAATTCTTCCAAGGAGATCCGATTCTAGTTAAACCTGGAATGGCCTTGGCAAGAATACAAGATGGAGGGACATCTGCCCTATCTAGCCCCTGTCACAGCAACATTGCAGTTATGCCCCGTAAAACATGAAGAGTTTAGGTGGGAAGGTGCCTATCACTTGGTCATTTGTTAAAGGAAAGGGAACAGGGAAGGAAGGGAAGGTACCAAGTATGCCCCAGCCACGCAGGAAGAGATGGTCACAGAGACAGGGGACGTGGAAAGCACAGGAGGTTTACATGCCGAGATGTCCATCAAGTACATCATCTGAGGAGCAAAGCACCCATGTGATAGGTGTTCAGTTGGCACTGGTCCAGATCTCAGAAGAGAGATTTCAGAGCCAGAGATGGGTAAAAACGGATGAGATCATCCGAGGAGGTCTGCAGAACTCCCCAAAGATTTAAAGGTAAAAGCGAGGACTGGAGAGATGGCTGGGCATTTACCCTTGATGTTCTCGAGGAAGATAGGAGTTTGGTTCCCAGCACCCCATGGGGCTCACAGTTGTCTGTCATGGCTGTTCCATAGGGATCCAACTCTGTCTTCTGAATGCTGAGGACCTGAGGCATTAAAATGCATGCAGGCAAACACTCACATACATAAAGTAAAAACAAAACATTTAAAAAATAATGTAAAGACAAAGAAGATGAAGTTCCAATTAAAAAGAAAGATGGAAAACCAGGAAAAGACCAACTCATAAAAGCTGAAGAAGGTCCCAAAGCAGCAGAAACCCTGGGACTGTATCTCAGTGGCAGAGGGCTCACCTCCTGCCTCCTGGCTCTGGGCTTACCACCACTCTCATGTGCCAAGGCGATAGGAAGCGAGATAAAGGCTTCAACAACATCCTTGGCATTTAGTAAGGGGTGGGGGGGACTTTGGAAAACAAAACACTGAGGAGGGAGAGAAATTGGGACCAGCAGTCAGTTAAAGGAGTGGAGGAAGAAGGAAGGTAGAGAACGTTCCAGAAGCTGAACTTTGAAAGGAACATGGGAGATGAAAGCAAAACGGAACACTGGCCTGAAAGAAGTCTGGGAGTAGGTATGTGTTATTTGACTGCTTGGTTTGTTTTTACAGTTGACGGAGCCTTGAACATGTTTATATGCTGAGAGGAAAACAGTCGGGGAGACACTAAGGACACTGGAAAGACGGCAAACAGGAGGTCCTTCACTGAGGAGGGAACCAAGGAGAGACTGATGAAGAATTACCTTAGGAGGGAGAAGAGGCGGTGTTGCTAGGAGACCTGCAGGGGAGGGAGTGATGGTTATTGATACTAATGGCTTTAAAAGGGCAGATGGACAACAGGACTCCTCCCCCAAATCCTGCTTCTCTGGCTGGACCCAGAGAAGCTGGCTGTACTAAGGCAAAAGAAAGGGGACTATTTCCATCCAAAGAGGTTTACTAAACATGTCAGCCGATCACCATGCGTGGATCTGATTCAAGCACAAAGCCAAATGGCAGCGTAAGCTACCTGTCTAACGGTAGTGGGAGATGATTATTAACCTCTTGCTCAAGTAAGCAGTGCTATCATTCACGCAGCACATAAGGTTGACAGGTAAAATAATACAATGCACTGGGTTTACTTTTAAAATAATTGGTGTGGAGCAGAAATTACAGCTGAAACAAGGTAGGACACAGGCTAAGGCTAGACTAGGAAGTTTGCGAACCTATTCCCTGCGGTTTTATTTATGTTTGAATTTTTCCATACTAAGAAAATTTTAAGACCCTTCCCCCCACACACACAAAAAAAGGTGATCATAGAAAGTGAAAGGAGTTTATCTCCGGTGCTATGAAAGATGACTAGGTAGCACTGAAAGCCTAGCTGACATCAAAGCCAATAAAGTTGTGACAAAGTTGAATGACCTTTCATCTAGCAGCACTTAGAGAAAAGGCTTGACGTGGCAGTGCTGGAAGTGACACTGGGGCAAAGGTAAGAACCTGGAGGCTACGGCAGCCGAGGGGCAAGGGATTCGACCGGAAACTGGAGAAAAACTGAAACTTAGGATGCCCAAAGCAGATGGAAAGGTCAGGGTGGGGTGGGGGAACCACCCAAGCTGCTCACAGACAAAAAGAAATGGAAGTCTCGAAGCAAATGCAGATCCAGAAGGTAGGAGTGAGAAATCTGGAAGGGTGCGAAGCAGGAGTTAGGGAAAAAAAA
>LOEQ01001726.1:20518-35248 GCA_001685075.1 Bramus lutescens | reverse complement strand
GGCGGGTAGCCTGGAGAGCCAGGGTTAGCCGGAGGTTCCCTGGCGTGACTTTACAGATGGCTATGTAAAATGTAAACAGCAGAGGGAACAAAGCCCAAGAATGCTCCGTACTTTTTTCAGCCATTAAAACAGTACTGCTACCGGTTGGTGTATTGGCAGGGAAAAGGTGGACTCATGCCAGGTATCATCTTGACTTCTCTTTCCACCCAGGATACAGGCAATGAATGGCAAGATTAAACCCCGGCACCGCGCTCGGGTTTTTGTTCCCTCATGTCATGTGTGTGAACGCGAGTCTGAAGTCAGCAGATCCCCTGGTACTGGAATTTAGGTTGTAAGTCGCCATATGGATTCTAGGAATTGAACCAGTGTCCTCTGCAAGAGGAGCTCTTAACTGCTCGGCCATCCCTCTCTAGCAGCAGCTTAGTTGCCAGTAGTTCGTAGTCTCATTTGTAAGCCTTGGCAGGTGCCTTACAAATACCTACTAGAATCTAACTTTGGGAAGATCCTACTCCCGTTCTTGTACTTAAACATTTCCGAGGCGCTGCTTCCTGGTAATGCAGGATAAAGGGGAGAGACTCTGCTTTGGGAAAAATAACCTCTAAGACGACTGTCACCAGAAGGATGACATAGTCGGATTGCTGCCACACAGCAATATGCAAGAATGCAAGCAAAGAGAACGTGAAACACCAAGTATTCAAAGTCCTTGTGTACCACACTAAGAAATTAAAAAGTTGTATTTCTAGTCGCACGCCTTTAATCCCAGCACTCGGGAAGCAGAGGCAGGTGGATCTCCATGAGTTCGAGCCTAGACTACACGAGCTAGTTCCAGGACAGGTTCCAAAGCGACAGGGAAAAAGCAAACAAACAAAAAAAACAACCTTTTTATATTTCTAACAGAAATGTCTTAAAAAACAGTATGAGTCCTAAAATTAATTTGGGTGTATTGCAGGGTCTAGCATACTTTTTCGGTAAAGGATCAGAACTGTGTCAAGATTTCTAATGTGAGTAAACACGAAGAGTATCTCCTTGTATGTCTATGACTACTAAACATCTTTCTTTCCCCCCTGCCAGTGTAGAACAAGCGAGCAGTCCAGTTCCTACACGACCAGCTGTCCATCTTCTTAGCAGAATGGCATCCATAAAGGAAACCTGAGTACTTGAAGCCAGATAAAGTTGACAAAGACATTCAAAACATCCATTCTTTTCCTAGATTACTTGCAAATGCCAACAGCCAACACAGATTTCAAATGTACCCACTTAATTCTGACTAGACTTAATAAAATGAACCACAGTGAACTTTAGAATTTTGTAGACGGACTGAAACGCTGCTCAGTTTACTTCAACAGCCACCATTACCACCTCACTGGCAATAATGGTCTTTTTAAGAAAAGCAAAACCGAAAGATCAATGGTCAGAAAACGCATTGTAGGAAATCATTTTAAAATGTTCTGCTTTACCTAACTGAGGACATCGCTGTTTTCCACCTGTCTGGCACACACAAGTACTTATTGCCAAAGAGTAATAGACTTCTGAAGTGAAAAACTATTAGTAAGAGCCCTACCTAAACACCCAAACAGTTCCAGGACTGAAGGAGTGGATGCATCGTTATCACCCAGCACATGGATATGTAAGGGATCTGGATATACAAGCCTGCAGCCAGCTTACAGCAGTTCAATTCAGAGGTAAGAGCAGGGACAAAGATGTGCTGTGGGCTACAGTTTAGCTCTGCCATTGTTTGTTTGTTCTTCACTAGAACAGAAACCTCCCAAGGTAGGGTTCTCAGGGTGTAATAACCAGCAATACTTGTAAGGCCAAACCATGAGTTCAAGGTGTAGGCTATAAAGATGGTGTAAAACTCCAAGATGTCACACCACATGCAAGTCTGACTCTTAAATTCTTAAATCCGTCTGGATTGGGTCACATTGAATCAAAGTCTTTTTCTGAGCAATATTGTGAGGCATTTATGTCTGAAAAAGTTAAAAACTGTTAACTAGTAAAATGGCCCAGAGGGTGAGGGTGCTTGCTGGCCTCTCAAGCCATTGCACACCAAGACAAAACTTTCAAGTTATCTAAGCACCTTGGAGGCTAGGGCAGGAAGATGGCACAAAGTCCGCCGATGCTACAGCGAGACATTGACACTATCTCAAAAGAGAAAAGCTAAACGGTGCTATACCAGGAAAATGTCAAGTGCATAAACCAGATTTCTCATCCACATGAAATTTCGCAGTCATTTTCTAATTTTCTGAAAGAAACCTTCAAAACTCCTCATTTCTAACTATGCTATTCTTTTTTTCAAGATGCAAGGCTCAGGTTTTTTGCAGTATAAGCTGATGAACGGGTGCCCCCTAGTGACCAATTGGTGTAACAGAGCTCATTGCCTCTTCAGAGTTAAGGCCCATTGTTCTCTAATTACAGGGATGCAGACCAGCTTCACCTTATAGCTCCCACACAGTTGAAAGTCCTCGTTGTGACACTCCAATTCCTACCCCCAACCCCTACACTTGTCCTTTATTTTTTGCTCCTTTCAGGCAATGGGAGGGGGCATGGGGGAGGGGAGTTTCCATATGCGCAGCACATTTGCAGAATGCAAGGTCTTCAAACCCCAGCTGGATATAAAGACCAGTCAGACCCACAGAATGAAAGCCTCCTCTAAATAGAAACCAAAGCAGTAGTTTAAAATCTGTTTCACTAGATACCCAAGTAACTGTTTCAGCCTTCTTCAGTCTAAATGGCAGCAGTTTTACTGGCCATCATAAATTCTTTCCCAATTAGTATATGGCAAGCAAATATAAGAACCCTCCCCACAGTGCTGGCAACATGCCCTAAATCACACCTGACCAAGACACAGATATCTAAGTAAGGCTCAAAGCCCAGGTGCCCAGCTCATCAGGCTGAAGATGGAACGGTGAAATTAATTCATTTTCCTTGTCTTCTCTGGTACCAAAGAGATCACACATGTTTTCTCATGTGTCTTTGAAATTAAGGGTAGCAAACATGAAAAACTTTCAGGACCATTGCTTTAGTAATATTACCTAGTGTGTTAGGCACCTGGTACCCAGGCAAGGTTTTTCTACTTTTTCATTTTACTTTTTTTTTTATTTTGGCTAGCAAAGCTCTTAAAACACTAAGCAAAAATTTAAAAACCTGGGGGCTGAGAGGTTAAGAGCACTGGCCGCTCTTCCAGGTCCTGAGATCAATTTCCAGCAAGCAAATGGTGGCTCACAACCATGCAAATCTGGTGCCCTCTTCTGGCGTGCATGCATACACGTAGGCAGAATTATAATTTTTTTTAAATGTTGAAAAAGAAATCACATCAAGTTCTAGAATTATTTTCCAAATTATGCTCACAAAGTAAAACTATCAATTTTAAGTTTTGTGTTGAGAACTTAATGAATTCCATGTCATCCATTTCCTGCTCACCTTCAAAATTCCAGCCACCCACCAACCACAAGTTTTTATCCCGGCAGAAACTATTTTGCTGGCCCATAGGTATTAAATAAACCTGCTGCGTGTATCACTGTCCCTGATCAGTTGTTCCTCATTCCTCTTCAGTTGGACACCGTTTGAAAGCACTGCCTAACCACGAGCTTTATTTCATGAAAGTCTCACTTCCTGTCAAGTTTTTACGTTGATGTGCCCAATTTCTTTTGATATCAAAGAATCTATCAACTTACTTTTTGAAGTAAGCTGAAAACCCTGAAAGTACAGTAGGATGTCAACATGAAACAGTCTAAGTATGCAAATTTTCAGGGGACTGATGTAAACATCTTTAAATGAAATTTTCTAGACCATTTCCATTTCTCTAAAAATGTGTAATAAACCTTAAGTAGTCCAAGAACTTGGTTTTTTTTTTCTTTAAACCCAGGTTACAGTTTAATGTCTAGAACTGTAAACCAGTATACACAAACAGCCCATCTTAATACCAGATAACACTGTTAATACCTTGCCACTGCCAGATACATTTACTTTTAGAAACTCAGTGGTTTAAGTGGCCAGTTACCAAACACTGGTAAACTATAAACACTGAGTTTATATAACAGTATTTAAAAACTGCATAGCACATTTGTTTCTCAAAATCCCTATATATGCTTCTTCTAAATTATATATTCTGCAAATCAAAAATAACATTTTGTTTAAAGTCAAAATTAAAGGCTAAGTCTTAATACACTAACCATTAAAATGAACTACAATCTTAAACCAAACCTGAAATCACAATATTTATTTCTGCAAGCAAGATACGGTTTTCAGTTGTTTTGTAATTTTAAATGGGAATAGCCTGTAACTCAGCTAAGCCCCCCAAATTTAGCCTTACAAATAGTAATACACTCTCATATGCAGCTAACCCAAACTTCTAACTCAACTCCACCGTACCTACACACAAAAAGATCTGTCAAAGCTAATGTCCTTTCTTAAGCATGTATTTGTAAACGAGCTTACAAAGAGGCAGCCCCCATTCTTCTGTTGCCCACTCAGCACTTGCAAAGAATGAGTCCTCTGCCCAGACAGCGCAGTGACAGCACCGCGGAGCTGTCAGGCACTGGCGGGAAACTGCAGTGCACCTGACACTCACCAGCTGTGAGTCTACTACTCTGTCCATTACCGGACTGGAAAGATCATCAGCCTTCCAGCTACTTTTTCAAAGCCTGTGTTTAAAGAACTGTACAGGGCTTACATCATGTCTTAGGGGAAAAGAACTTCTTGACATCACATGAACAGAATACTTTAAGTACTGAGAATGTAAAATCAGAATTGCACCGTGGAGTCTTTGTTCTTCATATCACAAACTCACGTGGCTAAGATCCTCTGAAAATCAATTTTATTTTATCAGGTTATAGTGGTTTAAGCACAGAATAGCTGCTCTCCAATCTTCAAAGAAATTATGTATAGCTGTAAAAACTTCAAGTATCACCAGTATTTTATAAAATTAGATCCAATTTTATTTAGGATTTCAAATTACATATTTCAGACTTCTAGAATTGAATAGAACCATTTGGGGACTGACAAAATGTCATAATAAACACTGACCCCCATGTCCAAAGCACATTCCGATCATACAACAAGAAGCAGCTACCTGTTCACTTTGGCAACAGCTACTTCCTAAGTAAGGAAGGGGAAAGACTGTGCTAGCTCTTTAAATTCACCGAAAACGGGAGTCTATCTTTAGATTACAAACTTTAATGTTCAAGAAAATAAGCTGTGTTCAGATGGACTATGATTACAGAAAATAGCACAAACAATCTAATAGAAAGCAACCAAAACATTTTCAAAATAAAGGAAATAATGTAATTGGTTAAGGATTTCCAATAGTTAAAAATCTCAGGAAGAGGTTAGTTTTAGAATGTGTTCACATCCTAAGACCTTAATACTGAAATTTCACAAAAAGAGTATCAGCTCCCCACAAAGGGAAAAAACTCAGTGTCAATTTGATTAACAGCAGGAATGACATGAAAGACTGTCCTCCAAGCACAACCCAATTACTACACCCTGGGAGGCAAAGTCCCTTTCCCCAAAATGAACAGTAATTAGCCTGAGGTATTTTAAACGTGGCTCTTAGCATCTAAAAGTTTAATGTCATCACCCCCTGCAATGGCCTCATTACCACTTTGGAATTTATTACACACGGTCACTTGAAACACTCAAGGGGGGCAATAAATAAAAAGAAACCCTCGAATCTCAAGTCATGTACTATTCCATCCATTCCCACTAGAGCAGGAGCTACACACTCTCCAGTTTAATGATGCAAGCTCGGTGTGACTATAATGCTGACCATCACACTGTGGTACAGAGGCCTGATTCATTTGAGCATTTAGTAAGATTGAGAAGATGTGAGAATTACCCCAATATGTCTTAACATATCTGTGAGGTAGTTAAATCAATAGTACCACCCATTCTCAATTCTCCACAGTAAACAGAAGCATGGCTAAGTGACACACTACTCATCTTTGAGGACTAAGTATTCAAAGAAACAGTCACAGAGATACTTAGTTCTAACAAATAGAATTTAACCTTTGTTTAAAAAAGTATGGTACAACACTTGTTAGTTTTCAAAGCACATGTGTATGTATTCCCTCTTCCAAAGTTGGTCAACATGGAAAACTAGGCATCCCTGAACTCAAGCTAACCCTCTGCAAGCCTCAATCAGCACAAACTGAGACATCATCCTGCAACAGCTCAAACTGTATAACATTTTTATTTTAGGCTATAAAAACAAAATTAGGCAAACAAACAAGAGAAAAATTCAAAATAGGTTCAGATGATGTAAGTCCATCCTTTCCAGGAAAGCAGAAGGTAGTCCCTACCGCAAAGAAAAGATATTTCATTAATGGAGGTTTCCAAAGTACATTTAAATACTATCAGATTAAGTTCTGGAAAACAAAACAAAACAAGAAAAAACAATGCCTAGCATTTGTTCAGCTTGCTTAACTAATAGCCATGAATTGACTTCTGTTACAGCTTCTAAAATAATAAAACTCCCTTATTAACCTCAGTTATTAGGTTTGATCGTACTGGAAATTCTTAACCACAATTTTCCTTTCTCCAACGTGTCAGTCACGGCATCCCCTAGCAACACTAGCGGATGCAGGCAGACTTCAACTTGTTCTTCTACCAGCTGAAACCAACTTTGGTTCTTTAGGAAGGCAGCAGCTACACCAAATGAGTTCAACAGTTGATTTTCCTAATTGTATTACAATAGCTACATGATGAAAATATTCCAGAAGAACCAAGCTGCAGCAATAAATGAACATGCAATAGAGAGGATTTATATGCATTCAACATATCTGACAGAACTATAGTAAGGAGTCTAGGCAGAACAAATTGGTCTTTAAAATATCATTCCTTTCCCTTAAAAACTTACTGATTCTACCAAGAAAATACAAAACCATAAGGCTGTGAGAAACTGAGTCGAGCTTAGGCTATTACAGGGCAGGCCGTCCTCAAGGCCAGGCCTTCTGCTTCACTGCTGCTTGCACTCTGCAGGGTTTTGATCCTTCTGTTAAAGGAAAACAATATGTCAATCTGTCTGCTACCTAATTTGAATTTTTCAAACAATAGTTACTTTATCACAGTATTATAAAAAGTGATGTGGTTAGCAACAAATTATTGAATGTTAGCAAGTCACTTATGTATACAATTAAGCTCTGAGATAATCTTTAAAATAATCACCCTGTTGGACATTTTTTAACTAAGTCTTTTTATTCTCAAAGATAATCTGTTTATATTTAGCTATCAGACTAACTCATAGCTATCCAAGTATTTTTTTATTTCGCTTATGCTTGCTTATTAAAAAGTACCTTCCTGCTACTTCGTAGCATATGGTTGATGAATGAAATCAAATCAATCTCTGAAGAGAAGCAGCTTTTAGGGATTAAATAACAGTAACAGTGGTTGGAAGAATCCAGCACACAGCACTGCTCGAGTTCAAAGTACTCCTGCATCCAGATCTCCTTTAGCTAGCCAATTAAACACTAATTATAATTTTCCTTTGGGAGGAAGCCAATCTGAGCAATAAAGTCCTAAATACTGAGCATTTAGGAGTCTCGTCTACTAACTTCAGTCTAAGTTAAACTGAAAAGAGGCACTGGCTTTGCTCACCTTTGGGTCATAGTCAGGGTCATTTTCCTCATCTCCTTCTTCTTCCCCTTCCTATATTAAAGTTCAAAATGCATCCATGAGGTAGGTACATATTAGGAAATATTGACTCATAATGTACGGAACTTTTAGTACAAGTTACTCTATGGGTCAATAGATTTTCTTAATTACAGAGTTTGTTGATAATAATTTAATTTGAAAGCGTCTAACATGAAAAATTTCCCAACACAACTTGAGACATCCAGACAGCTTTTATTGAAAAGATTTACTGCAGCCAACGTTGGAAAAGTTTACTGCAGCTTTTGACTTCTTCAAAGAGCTGATAACCCTGCAGCAGAACAAAATTATTTGAAATAAAAAAATATTGCTGAGTTTTGCAATTTATTTATTGAAACCTTATACATACATTGTTTGGCTGTAGAATTCTAAAATCATATTTTCCAAAATTATCCCAAATCACAGAATGATTATGGCAAAGGAATACATTAATCATTCAATAATTTTCTCTTCAATGTGTTATACAGTGAATTATTTGTTCATTTGGTAAACATTACCTCATCAGCTTCTTCACCTTCTTCATCATACTGAAAAGAGAGGACAAAGTATGAATGAGGATTGGCATCCATAGCACCCGTCACAAACAGCAAATGTAGTAAGTTACAAAAAAGCTAAAAAGTGCAGAAAAATTCCCCAGCTCTGTGCTAGCTACAGGCTGAAGCATTTCCCTACGATTTCTTTATACTCTATACAACCTATGAACACTCAAAAGAGCTCTGTTGTTTCATGACATCAAATGAAGAGTAAAATATACCCATTGGTAACCAAGTTGCAAACTCAATAATTTTTCTAACAAAAAAAACCCTGAAAATAAAGAATCCAAATATCCCAGACACTTCTGAGAAAAGCTATCCAAAGCATTCGCTTAATTTAATTATGAATACATCTGTCCTACTTACTAAACAATCTAACACTGAAATGTTCGGCTATGGCGCCCTCCCCACTGACCCCACAGCAGAATTCAAGCATACTCACATCATCGTCATCATCTTCAATGGCCTCCCCAGTAAAGTACAGCACTGATCTCGGGATTATCCGCTCCCGTAAAAAGTGACCAATTTCAAAGTCTGCAGCCAGTATAGCCTCAGAATCATCATCCTATGAAGAAAAATAATTGTCACATGCAAGTTAACTTTGCTCTCCTGTCACTTAGATCAAGAGGTCACTTACATGTTAGCAGGCCAGCATATACAAAAAAATTATATTAAATAAAAACTGGATCTATTTATTTATTATATATGGCTTCTTGTTTAAAGAGCAAAAAGGCAAAAAAGCAACTTTGTGACATGCCCTTTAGAAAGACTGGAAATAGGGCTGACAAGATGGCTAAGGTAAGGTTCAGTGGTTAATAGCACTGGCTGCTTACAGAAGACCCAGGATTCTGTGGTCAACACCCGCAAGCCGCCCACACCTAGTTTTAAGACTCCAGTTCAAGCTGATTCTATACCCTCTTCTGACTCCTGCAGGCATTGTGCACACAAGTGGAATGCACATGTTCCCGACTACCACGCATAAAACAGTATTGAATCTTCAGCAGGGATGGTGGCGCATGCCTTTAATCCCAGGACCCAGAAGGCAGAGGCAGGTGACTGTGAGTTCAAGCCATCCTGGTCTAAATAATTGAGTTCTAGGTCACCCAGTGCCACAGAAAGCCTGTCTTAACAAAAAAAAAGTCTAGCTTTTTGATTTCATGTCTACTAAATTGAATAAACACTCAACTCACCAGATCTCCATTCTCAGGAACTGCAAAATTAAGAAAAGAAATCCAAATGTGAAAAAAAAACCAATATTTACAATAAGCACCGACATATACAACCAAAACTAAGACACTACTCACCTTCAGGAGGGGTAAAAAAATTAAAGAAAGAATCGTTGGATACTGTTTTAGTCACAGTACGAACTGTCCCACGTCCCTTGTGTTTCTGCTTCTTTTTAATGGTTTTCAAAGTAACATTCTTTCCTTTTTTCCAATCTATCTGGCACCTTAGGAAACAAAATATATAGAATTCATGGTATTTTACTACACTTGACTGCTAGATTTTAGAAGAGTATATGTAAAATTAATTTTTTAGAGGACAATTAAACTTAAATAATGGGAAAACTTTCTAAACAAAACGTTAAAGTTTACAGATTTACAATAGCGATAACACATGATATAAAGAAAGTGAATAACATAATCTTTCCCAAAAATACACATGCTATAGCCAGACTCAGAGGAAAATAGCAGAGATTGCAACCTAACAGGATGCAGAAGGGAATGTAATACTGTAAGCTCTGCCTACAATTAATGAAAAACACAGCAGCACAGTTAACTCACCCTGTACATCCCATAATTTCTGGTCCATCAAAAGAAAAGGGATCAGAATCATCCGGTTCTGACCTCATCCTGTATGTCTTTGTTAACACTTCATTTGTGAAATATTCATTGGGTTCAAAGTGAAATTCCAAGATAAAACTCTTTAAAAGAAAACAAAAGTCAGTTAAATTCTTAAACCGTGAATTTCAATGCATTAATTAATACACAGCCTGACCCATGGTTTGATAAGCATGCATTGCTGTCCTCCCATTGAAATATAATCCTAACAGGAATATGAGGGAACCCCTAATTACGTTAAAGCTAAAAGTAAATGAAGGCACAAGATAAATATGGTTTCAAATTACATTTGTTAGGTAAATCTAAATAAATGACCAAGTGCCCCTTCTTTCCATTTCTCCAGAGACACTAATTTTAAATGTGAAGTTGGACCTTCAACAACACACGAAAAGACTTTACTCTTTATTCACAGCTCTGTCCATAGGTAACAGGTACAGGAGGGACGGTTAGCTGACCTCTCCTCAGGGAGGCCCCTTGGCACCATCTACCTGAAGGCATTCCAGGCACACTAAACACATTGTTATTTTGTTCTATTTTATCCACTCTGATCTAGGATCACTGAGTATCCGTAGAGAATCCCATCACCAAAACGAATGTATTTAATTTAGAGAGTACCCAGTGTCTGCTGCAATCCCTCACTTCCACCCCTAACTCTTGAAGACCATCCGTTTAAACCTGCCTGTAAACACCACAAAACTAAATATTTAAGCTGTCATACCATGGGTTGGCCAGCATCCGAGAACTTCACTTTAATATCTTTCAAGTGTTTCAGAATAGGCTCATCATGCTCCTGCAAATTAAAATAACCATTATTATCTAACTTGGCATTTTAGGCTCAATACTGTTACTACAGTGAAGTTTTGTATAGGAACTGTGAACCCTAAAGCTTCTCCATCGGATTATTATGGTTTAGGGAACTGAAGCTACCTCATACTGACTAACCCATCTAAAAAATACAAAAAGTCTATGAGAGTCCTTTTTTAATCAAATGTGTCCCGATTAGATCTAATGCCCTTCACACTGCTCCTTTTCCACACTGGTAAAGCAGGAATGTAATATGCACTCATTAAGTCCATTCCTTTCTGCTACTGTCACCGCCCAATAATCACTACAACCCAGGCCAAGGGCTCAAGTGAGGCAGTTTCCCAGCGAAAGCTAACATCTCTACTTTTCTTGGGAATAAGGCATTTGCGAATGAGTTAAATAGCCTTATATTCTAAGGTGCAAATATCCCTTGGATTAGCAAGTTTCAAACTGAAAATATTTCAGGGCAATACAAATGAAATACCCAAGTTTTCTCACCACCCTGCCTTGAGATACTAAAGCATAGGAAACCAAGAAGGTACTATAAACTATGAGAAGGAACCAACTGATGATAGTGATTAATCACCAAAGATACTATTTTATTACTAAATTTGACCAAATACCTTGATCAAAGTCAAATTCTTTCTATAAAACTATAAGTAAAGTGAAGAAATTAGCAACCAGATATTTAAATGTCAGACTTTTTTTTTAGGTAAAAAGGTTGTTTTGTGAATTAAATTACCTGAACCATATCACTGAGCAAATCAACATTCTTAAAAACTGTCAACCAAAATTCTGGAATCCCTTTAGGGTCTTCTTTTTCTTCATCCTTTTTCTCATCTTCAATCTTGACCTTTTCTTTCAGTTCCTCCTTGAAAAAGAACAGCAAACAACTAAATGACTATACTGGGTCTTTGGATAGGCTTTTATGACCCCTATTTCACTAAGGATAACTTTCAACCTTCAATGTTCTGGTTTGGCTGTGCAAGTATTGTCCTCATCCAAACCCACAGAAATCAAGAACCACCAGGCAGATCAGGGCTGTAGGGACACCGCAGAAAGCTCCCAATGTTCAGCCTGGCACTCTGAGTCAGAATAATGTACTGATCAGACTCTCTTAAGAGCAGCAAGGCCATATAACATGGCAGAGATCTGACACAGTTGCCATTATTCACTGCAGGCAGGGCAATTAAAAGCTGTCTGGTTCCTTGTCTGTCATCATAAAGTTCAAAGCAAACCTCACAAAAAGCTCAAAATAGTATAAAAGACAATGCCAGATTGAAGAGCAGCTCATCTGCATTATCCACATACAAAAGAAAAAAGCATTCCCTAGGTGTGAGAACACCACTGAGAGCCAGAAACTACAAAGTTATTTATAGAATGCCACACACCATCATAAACGCATTTCTGAACTGGGTGGTGGTGCTTTTAAACCCAGCACTTGGGAGGCAGAGTCAGGTAGATCTCTGAGTTTGTGGCCAGCCTGATATACAAAAGCTAGTTCCAGGACAGGTCCCGACGCTACAGAGAAGCCCTGTCTTGAAAAGCAATAAAAATTTAAGAAAAAAATGAAAAACAAATGCACTTCTGAGAAGTCCTTGTGGTAGGAGACAGGAAGAGCCCATTGGCACTCACCGAAATTTCTTCCTCCTCATCCGGTTTCCACTCACATTCTTCTTCTGTAGGCTCATAAATTGCATTAATGATCTCAAATCGCTAAAGTAAAATGAAATAAAGAGCTGGTGTAAAAACATTAGCGCCCCAACTTAAAACTACTGGTTTCTAATTAATGCCTCATAGATTTAACTAGTAAATAGCACAAGTTTTAATAGTTAATAGCACAAAGTTTAATAGTTTAATGGTTTCACTAAGTAGCAACCATTCACAAGTATGTTTTCCTGAGTCAAATAAATAGCATAATTCATTACCTTATCAAATAAAGGCTGATAGAGAACAGCATACTTCCTTTCGAGATCATGAACTTCCTCATAGAACTTGGCTTCTATCTGTGCACATTTAACTTGAAGATTCTTGAGAGCGTTCACTCGTCTCTTGACTACTTTAGGCAAGCTGAAAGTTTAGAAACCAGATACATAAGAATCACAGAAAAACATAACTCACATTTTATGCACATGAATAACTGAAACAGAAGTTTTTTATAATAAAGTTCAGTATGAAAAGAATTTCAGTGATATATATGATAATGCATAGCAAGAAAGAGCGAGCAGCCTAACTTAATTTTTTGATGTGTGTAGGCACCTAACTCATCTGTATTAACTAGGGGAATGGAGTGTACTTTGGAGAAATGGGTATTTTCCAACACTTTCTATATTTCAATTGGAACTTGAAATGACATTAAGAACATATTATGATGAATATGCCCATTCATACCTGACACAACTGATATAATACAATACACAATGCGATTTCCTGTTCTTAGAGGGTATGAAGGTCTAATATTGCTCACTGCCTGCCTCGAGGACATAGCCAAGGATGACAGGATGACCATTGCCCTCCTGATCATCCCACTTCTGCCTTCCAAGTGCTGGGATGATGAGGTGTGTACATCATACCTGGTTGGTGCTCTTTTTTGAATTATACATAATTAGATTAAACTCATGAACCCTTCCGTCTAGAGGCCTCAAAAGTTCACACTCAAGCAAGACATACCTAATTTTAGAAAATCTGAGTAAGAAATAACGTGAATCCACATTGAATTGTCTTTCCAAAATTTTAAAATAATTCTTACCTAACCATTAGGATAGTAAAATCAAAGACTTAACACATTCAACTAGATCAGCTCTCTATTTCTTACAAATAATTCTACAGAAGCCTGACAACCTGCACTGCAAGGTAGGGGACCAAGCCCATACACTGTCACACCTCCTCAGAGTAATGGAGTAGCATATGCTGCTAGCCTTTTCCTCATTGCAAAATTGACCCTAGAAATTTTAGAGCAAGTCACAAAACTCTAGAAAGCAGGTAAACACCTCCACAGTCAATGCTAAGCAAGACTGTTTGCTGTCCCTCATTCGTATACAAACTGCAGCCTTGAGAGAGGATGTCTGGAAACAAGCTGATGACAGGTTAGGGGAAACCATTTTGTAAGAAATCCTTAAATCAGTTCCTCCCCTGGACAACCACTGCCTCTTCCTATTCAATAATAATATTAAAGACAAAATTCCAAAGGAAAAAAATTAAGTCACAAAGGAAAAGGAATCAAATTTTACCTGTCTTCAAAGCTAAACACGGTTTATGAGAGAAAAACACTTGTAGTTTGAAAAACTGTCTTCACAATGCTATGAGATAAATGTATTGGGTACATTAGGATTTTGCAAGAAGCAAACCATATTATTTAAAGTGAAAAACTCAAGTAATACTATATAAAACAAGGCAGTAAATTAAACTATTATCTTGAAGAAAAATATTTATAAGCAATACGCATCTTTAGAATATTCTATAAGTTATACAGTATAAATACAGCTGTTTGAGCCAGGAAGTAACTAGCTGTGAAACAAAGGAAGGCACAAACAGAGAAAGACAGCCCCAGTTAGCTAAACATGAACATAATTTTCCTCAGGATATGACACCCTCTTCTGGCTTCCCTTAGAACAATACACATGGCATACACTTGCAGAAAGGTTAAAGATAGACATATCAAGAAGCTACATAGGAAACCTGAGACCAGAGTAGTCAAATTGGGTTCATGTCTCAAAAGGCTGAACTTAATAATAAAAAAAAAAAACACAACTTTAACTTATGGTACCAGACAGAAAGACATAATTAACATAAGAAAGCTAGAGTATGTCTCAACGAAAAAAGTGTGGCCAAAGAAGCTTGGTGTAGGAGTGTCTTCTATCTATGTGTTGCTTTCATTGGTTAATTAATAAAGAAACTGCTTGGCC
>LOEQ01001726.1:4730-14995 GCA_001685075.1 Bramus lutescens | reverse complement strand
AGGCGGATCTCTGTGAGTTCAAGACCAGCCTGGTCGGTCTACAGTGAGTTTCAGGACAGCCAGGACTACATAGAGAAACCCCATCTTGGGGTGAAAAAAAGAGAAACAGGGATTCCGTATCTCTCCTTATGAATACTTTACGTCACAGCAAAGATGGAGAAGTAATGTTTTGAACCAACTCCTTGTTTAAATTTTAGCCAGGACAGTTGCATTAGAAGAAAGACATCTTTCTCACTGTCTTGGCAAAACCCTACTTTGTGGACATGAGATTCCATTTAGCAATAAAGAGGGTAGGATTAAGGACAATTTTCCTTTATATTTTGGTTTTGTTTTGCCATATGTAACAGGGCAGCCTACAAAACAGAGTACTGGAACTCGAGTAGAATCTATGACCCTATGAACTCAGGGCTAGTTCCAGGACTGACTCCTTATGATCTTCTGTGCATGCACAGCCAGGGGCTGCTGTCAGGTAACACGCAGCCGGCCCTCTTTTATTTATGCTCAAATATTTACTCCAAGTCTTTAAAAGAGATTTCACAAACCTTATCATATGGCCAAATACAGCCTACTTCTGTTTCTATAAATACTACAAATTTGTATTAGAACATAGATATAGTAACAAAACAGCAAGGATACTGCAAGCAGTTTTAAGGCTCAAAGTAACTAAAAGCACTCCTAGGCCTTCCTTTCTCAGTTTCCTGGCTCTTCCTTTGAGGGCCCTTCTCTCAGCTACCCAGGACTAACAGCCATACAGAATTAAACGGGGGGTGAAGGAATCAAGCTGTTATAATCAATTTGTTTAAAAATGATGGCTGCTAAGACTGCAGATTAATGACATCTAAGTTAGATCACCAACTCAAAAACAAAAAATAGATGCAAGTATTTAAAGGGTTAAGACTAACTATCAAGGAAAGGGGAACCAAATTTTGAAGCCAGAAAAAAGAAATGACAGTCAAGTTTATTAAAATCTACGTAGGAAATGATAGCACAGTCTTCAAGAGAATACAAGCTAACAGTATTGGTAACATTATTTTGAGTGCCTAATATGACTGCTTATAAAACAGACACTGAAAACTTCCCTAGCTGCCTCCTTGATGACAACAGTGGAACCCGATCAACCTCCATACACTACACTCACCAAGAAGTCATAGCAATGACCCTACAGCAGAGTCCTACATGAAAAAGACCTGTGTGCCTTCTAACCAAATACTGTTAATATCTTTCAAAGCACTCAATCCCAGAACCCTCAACACCAATTTTAACGAGCAGATGATCAAGCACTAACCCATGAGAAAGAGGTTTACAAATTAATCAAAACCAAAAGGAGAAAAGAGTAAACAAGACTAAACAGGAAAGCAACATCCAGAGAAAGACAGTGACCAAAGACCAAGAGAGAAGTAAAGCAAGATTTGAGGATACGAACAGAAATATAAAGTTTCTTTATCTGTCCAGAAAGAGCAGAGGCAAAGATGAAGAACTGAAGGAAGAAGTCGATGACACTCCAAGACAGACATCTAACAAGAGCTGCAGAGAGAGAAGAGGCCAGTGAACAAAGTCAAAGCATGCCCTCGACAGAACGAGAGCCACTGGACTGGGCAACTGAAAGGGCCCACCACTGAAAGGCTGTATCAAGTGATAAAAACCAGACAAAACTAAGTATTTTCAAAACCAAACCCAAACTAAAGAAATTTATCAAACTGGGCAGTGGCAGCACATGCCTTTAATCCCAGCACACAGGAGGCAGAGACAGGTGGATCTGTGAGTTCGAGGCCAACCTGGTCTACAAGAGCTAGCTCCAGGACCCTGTGAAACAAAATCAAAAACAAATGCAATGTGTTATGTGATCAAAGAACTGTGGCTTCTGAATTTTCAACATCTCACTGGAGGCAGCCTCTTCAAATCCTGAAGAAAAAGCATTTGTTAGAATTCTAAACCCTAACCATGAAGTATATAGGCGACAGTCATGCTACAAGTCAAAGTAATCTCCTTCCTTGTCCTCTTCTAAAGACAGCAAGCATGTAGAAAGACATGGGAAATAGACATAAATTTGTATTTGTTCACCTTCTGGTAAAGTTGCTGTCCCTCCCCCAACTCCATGCCCTCATTATCTAAAACCACCGGCAATCTTAATCAGCAGTGTTGTAGTTAACTATTGTGAGGAGCTGGTAAGATTACTGTCAAATTAAACATGTCAGCAGCCTATCCCATCCTCCCTGACCATCTTACAAGACATTCACCCACACTACATGGAAACCTGCTTACACCTGTGTTTCAAGCTGCCACAGCAAACTTTGCAGAGCCTCAAAGGTTAAGTCACTAAAGCAACACCGCTTTACAAAGCTAAGTCAGTGCTTCCCATTCAGTTCTTACAATTCAACAGTCAGCTTGAGGGGACAGCTCGGTGGCATGTGTGAAACCCTAGATTCAATTCCTAGAACAGTCCCACCCGCCTCCCAAACCAACAGTAACATTCTAAAATAGCAAAGAAATGAATGAAAACAAAACTGAGAAGAGCCCTTACACTCGGGGTAAGAAGGTGGAGCATGCAACTGAAGGACTCAACGAGGAGGAGTCCAAGCAGCCTTCTCCCGGTAACTTGTGTGTATGCTGTTGCTGTTCCAATTCTACATGTGTTTACAGTGTTAATAGGAAAAATGCTGAGAAATACATACAGGCTAAAAATTCTCCCAAGTATTTATTATGATCTACCACCATGCTCAGCACTTCTTTCTTTGGGTTGTAGACCAGGCTGTCCTTGAACTCACAAGGGCTGGTGTGTACCACCCCGTGTCCAGGGTGCAGCACTTTTTTAGGACCAAACACTGACAAATGGTTTACTGTCATTTGTTCTGGAACACACCCTGTAGACCAGGTTGGCCCCCAACTCACAAATATCTGCCTGTTTTGGCCTCCCAAATGCTGAGATTAAAGGCATGTGCCAGTATATCTGGCCTTTTTTTTTTTTCTTATGTGCCCTAGGCATGAAACAGCTTTGGCCACCAAGACAGGCATCAAGCTAGGATGAACAAAGGACTGCCATCTGCTCTGTCCCTGGCTGATATAAGACAACACCACCACCAAGGTGTCTCTTTGCCCATTGCCAGGGACTGGTTTACTGAATGAGTGATTACATATAAAGTATTTTAGATTAGATATTCTACCCAACTTCCCACAGACCAGGTACCAAAGGATGTCAGGAACATATTTTCACAGTACACAATTTGTACTGCCACTAACTACGCCACAATACAAAGAGATATCTGCCACTTACTTGTCAATGTCTGCCATCTTGTAAGAACTCCAAATATCTAAGAAAAAAAAAGAATTAGTATTATAAATAAGCATGATTTAAAGCTAAGAAAAACTTGAAGTGGAACACTATAAATCAATACATTATCTAGAAATTATGTATTCCTTTTAAAATAGCATGCGTTAAAAAAATGGTGCCTTTAATCCCAGCAATCAGGGAGGCAGAGGAAGGCAGATCTCTGTGAGTTCGAGGCCAGCTTGCTTCATAAACAGTCAGCACTGTTACAGAGAAATCCTGTCTTGAATGGCACCCCCTTTTATGGAGAAGACAATATTCAGAGGCAAGGTGTTGCAATTTCACAAAGAACGCACATCTGGTACAATCATTAAATATTATTTGTCTTTATGCAAAAATTTCTAATGACAATGGTCAATTTTTACTTAGCCCCTCAGAATCATTTTTTGTTGTTTTTGGAAGACAGGATTTCTCTGTGTAACAGCCCTGGCTGTCCTCTAACTTAGAGGTTGACCTGCCTCTGCCACCTGAGTGCTGGGATTAAAGGCGTGCAAATACACCACCTTAAAAAAAAATTTAGACAGGTTTTCATCGTGTAACCCTGGATGGTCTGGAACTCACTATGTCAACCAGGCTAGCTTCAGCGCAGATAACTGCCTGCTTTGTGCTGGGACTACAGATACTCACTTTATGTTTTGATCCCTTTCCTTTTATTTTAAAATGACATTTATTTATTGTGTGTGTCCCATGGCATGAGTGGATATTAGAACTTACAACTTTACCCAGTAAGTCAAATACTTTTTAACTCTAATTCATTTCAAAAACTTTGCTTAGCTGTGTGGTGGCAGCGCTCTAATCCCAGCAATCTGGAGGCAGAGGCAGGGGGGATCTCTTTGGGTTCAAGGCCAGCCTGGTCTACAAGAGCTAGTTCTAGGACAGGCTCCAAAGCTACAGAGAAACCCTATTTCAAACCCTCCCCAAAAACAAAACAAATTTTTTTTTTGCCTAACTACTATCCTTTTTAGGACTCTAGAAGGCTTTGAAAATCTAATAGTTCCTGCATCTTTCAACTATTTTATGAAAACTGACTGGCCCAAGTACTTTGGAAGCTAACGCAGGAATACTATTGAGGGATAGATGACAGCCTGAGCTAAGACTACCGAACACCTATTTCTTACAGCTATCCCCTTGGGATCTAGAAGCTTCTAAAGACGTCCACTGAATCAGGGTTTGGATGTGGAAAGAGCAGTAACAAAACCCAACACTACAGCAGCTTAAAGAGCACAGTTTAGTTCTCAGTCCTGTGACCATCACAAAGGTGGCTCAGATCTGCAGGGCAGCCTAGTTCTGCAGGACCACTCAGAAGCCTTCCAGAATGTCTACCACCAGCTTTTGGGAAGCAGTTTCCCTGCCCTGTTGAAGACTCAGCCACCAGCATCAGCAGGGACAGCGAAAACACGAAGAGGGCACTGGGAATGCCTTCAGACTGAAGCCCAGACAGCGCTTGTCATTGCTGCTCACGCTGTATGGCAAGAACTTAGCAACACACGTCATTGGACGGAGTATACTGTGAATACATGGGTGTTGAGTGGGTCGGGAAAGCACAAGCGGGTGTCTCAGTCACAGGGGGTCATGGGTGCTGTAGGAATCAGAACATTGGCCCTCATCACTGAGCAATGAGTACTGGTTCCATCATCTTTCCACCCCTTCCCATTTGCTTTGTGCAGTGCGTACTGAAACTGTCTCTAGCAGCAGTGTTTATAAAATGTTTAGTAAGCAATTATGAATGCTAATTTAAAATTGTGAAGAACATTGATTCTTAATCTCTAATGAAAGCAACTGGGATATGTTCTGCCTATTAAATCACTAAAGATTTCTTTCGAGACAGGAAAACTCTGGGTGAACACATGTTCTTAAATATGGGTTAAGTTACTTTTCCTAGAAAGTAATTTGGCCACTGGAATTAAATGCACACTACATTCAGCTACTCTTCCAGTTCCCTAAGTAAGACCTTTGTACAAAAGCATAAGAAACAATAATAGTCCCAAATAACAAGACAGTAAAAGACAAAGGAGTTGTTTCCTTAAGACAGGGTTTTACCCTGTAGCCTAGGCTGGCCTAGAATTGTACAGCCCAGGAGACTCTCCAACTTTTGGCAATCTTACCTCAGACTCAGAACCCAAGCATAGTAAGCATGAACCAAGCTGAGACCATTTTTCATTCTGTACTATTTTATTTTACAATACGCACCAACGTCATTGAGTAACATCTTAGAACTTGCTGGGTTAACTAAATACTGCATCTAGCAAACATTGCAGTTATTAGTCATTCACAGTTAGCATGGGGGTCAATGTTTCTGCAGGCTAGTAGGTTAAGATGATATGCCAGTTAAGAGCATACTCCGCAAGGGATACTGTGACAGCTGACATTGTTAACTGATGTAGAATCACCTAAGGCCAAGCCTCTCAGCATGCTTGACAATTATGACATGAACTACAGTGAAAAAACCTTCTTAAATGCAGATAGGAGCATGCTATGGGTTAAGTGAAGGAGTGTTACCCTTCATCTCTCTAACCAGTCGATTCAAGCCCCTGACTTCCTCCCCATAATGGGAGGGAAAAGGGAGGGGGCGGAAGGAAGAAAACCTACAAGAGACAACCACCTATTGAAGATATCAAGTACTAAAAAGAGCTTCCAGAACAACAATTAAAAATTGACATCAAGCTAAATAGGTTGGCTTAACAGTAAATTAGGTTCAACTGAAGAATGGATTAAGTTAAAGCAAGCTAGAAGTCATAGGCAAACATGGCAGAAAAAAAAGAAAATATTAGAGATTTAGGATATAACAAGATCTGAGACTGAATACAAATTCTACCAAGTATATAGGATTTAATGTTAAGAAATTAACAACTAAAACATTCCTGAAGTGATCAAAGACCCCAATCCACAGATAAAAGCCCTATAAATCCAACTTTTCTGCTGAAGATAAAAACTCAATGAAACATGCTGAGATATAGCAATAGACAAAATATTGCCATGAGTGGTGCAATACATGTTTGATCCCAGCACTTGAGAGTATTAACTAATGACTTTAGACCATAAGCAACCTCACTAGACTATTTTATTACATAGAAGGGAGTGACTCCAGGCCGGCAGTCTAGGAAAGGTGATGCAGGGGAAGAGCTGTCTATGTACCCAAATACTTACAGCTGTCTGTTTCCACGTGTGCTTACCACTCACTACATCCTCAGGACATGCTCAAACTGCTGGAGTGATCCCTGCCTCAGATACCCCAGTGGGGAGCTACAGGCGTATGTCCCATATCCAGCTAAAATATTTCCCACATCATTAGAGCAGTAAAAGAAAATACAATGCTCTAACCAAAGTATACTACCACAAAAGAAACGTCAGGACCATTATCAGAGACAGTTCAATGTGTAATCCAATACTGCATAGACCATCTCAATGGGGGAGTTTCTAACTTTCCTTAAGTCAATTATTAATCTGAACTGAAATGAGTAAAAATTTCCACAGAAAAAGGTGAGGCAAAACAAAAGCCCTGTCTACACACACACCGATCATCTTATGGTCTTGGATCTATCAGCTAGACACCAACTTATCTTCTAGTCAATCATTTTCTGGAAAAATTCCCATGATATTCATCAGCAGACAAACATTTCCTCTTTAGAAAATAATGACTTATGATAAAGCAGTCACTTTAAAATGTGGATGGTTTAATAAGACTCCAGGAAACCTAATGACTGGANCACGAAGGTCAGAAGTGGCTGTTCTGGAGTCCTCCCCAGTTCAGTGCACAGCACCAAGGTGGCTCTAGCTGAACCTCACAGTTTAAACACTTTTTCACTCTGGTGAAATCAAAACTGGCCAGGCCACATATTAAACTCCCAAACTAAATGGACTATCGAAGAACATTACCTTCTTTATGTACAAAAGCTTCCCATAGGTAGAGTATCCTTGAACCCAACAGCAGACGTACAAGGGTCAGGCATCTGGCAAAATCCCTCACTTACCAGTAACAATCTACAATCAGCTTTCAGTTTTATGCGTATGTGACACGCAAAGGCTTCTAAGCAGCCACTATTTAATTACATGCAAGCAAATTCCATGTTGGAACAAAATCACCTGACTACACTATAGATTTTTGCCACAGAAAAATCCAGAGCACTGCTTTTGAATTCCACACTGATGTCCAGAACTTCCAGTCTGACAACATCCTTTATAACTCAATATATAGCCTTTAATCCCAGCACTCAGGAGGCAGAGGAGGGAGGATGTGTTCAAGACCAGCCTGGTCTACAGAGTGAGTTCTAGGACAGCCAGGACTATGCGGAGAAACCCTATCTGGGAAAACAAAACAGATAACAATAAAAATCCCACCAACAAAAAGGAGCTTGAGACATGGCTCACTGCTTAAGAGCACTTGTGTTCCCTGCAGAGACCAAGAGTCCACAGTGTCCACTCATGCTAGGATCTGACATCCTTCCTTTACAGCTACCAGGCACAGACATGTGAGCAAAACACAATTTAAAAGACAAAGTCATCGTTGCAAAACTAAGTAACTCTAGATAAGCTTTTTACCACGCTTAGACCTGTTCTAGTTAAAATGTTAGCACCACCTAAGTCGTACAAGTAAACAGTTTCAAAAGAAAATTAATGCTACCTGACAGCAATAAATAAATGAATGAATGAACGACAGCAGATGGAATTTAAACAATGCCATGCCTTTAATCTCTGTTCCACAGGCTGAGGCAGGCAGATCTTAGTTCTAGGGCAGCTTCATCTACACAGCAGATATGTAATAAGAGACTTTAAAAACAAACCAAGCCTCAATATCATTGTGCCTAGACTATTTGTTACCCCTGGAATCCTTAAAGTTTTCTAATCTTTATTCCTATGTGAGTGGGTGTTCTGCCTACATGTGTGTCTGTACACTATGCATGTACCTGTTGGATTCCCTGGGACCAGAATTATAGACAGTTGTGAGCTGCCATGTGGGTGCTGGGAATTAGAACCAGGTCCTCTGGAAGAGCAACCAGTACTCTTAACCCAAGCCAGCTCGCCAGCCCCTGTAGTGCTCTATTCTAAGGAAATCACAGCTCATTTCTAGTGTAAAAAGAATATAAACAAAAATGTGAAAAGTAAGCTAAAAAAAAAAAAGAGAGAGCCCAGATACATTTTTAGAGATGAAAGGCTATTCCAAGGTATAGCTGTTACTTTTTGGCAGGGTTTCTGTGTAGCTTTGGAGCCTGTTCTGGAACTCACTCTGTAGACCAGGCTGGCCTCAAACACCCAATTAAAGGCCAGGCCCACCACACCTGCCTGGTGTAGTAGTTACTGCCTACAAACCCAGTAGGTAACACGGTCCAGTAGTCCAAGATTGACGAAGAACTAAACAGGCATGAAGCAGCCATTCCCACCACCTCAATGAGCACAACAAGAAATTTCTTTTAGCTCTCAAGGCAGCAAATAATGAAATAAGCCATAAAATTTTAGTCACATTGGCTCTGCCAAAAGTTTTTTTTTAATCTCAAGAAAGGCCAGATCAGGTGCCACACTCAGTATTAAACACTGTCAATTATAGGACCCAAGACTAAAAACAAAAAAACCCAGGTATTTTCCAACAGATAAAACTGACAAACTGTCTGGCCGTGGTGGCGTAGGCCTTTAATCCCAGCATGCAGGAGGCAGAGGCAAGCGGATCTCTGCAAAAGCTAGTTCCAGGACGGGCTCCAAAGTTACAGGGAAACCCTTGGGGGGGGGGGCGAGGAGGGAGAACCTGACAAACTTTTCTCATTGATATGTTGAGTCTTTATTAATCTAAATGCTTGACTTGAAAAGAAGACCTATCGGTTAAATCAATATTTTATGACAGATGTCTAGGCCCCTACTAATGCTAAATTAAATCCTCCTAATCCAGATTTGGAATTAAAGTAGGTGTATAGTTTGAACCTTGGATGTGTATTTCAACTGTAAACATGCTTGAGAGACAAGAATTCCCCAAGATCACCGAAAACCTCGTTTACCTGCAGTTAGTTTTAAATAAACATTTTCCCCTAACACAACGAAAATTTCTTTGGATATTAGTGCGAAGAGATGTTTTGCTGGCAACTGTTTTCAGAAATAACAAACTCTTGTATTGGTTCTCCTGAAACCAGGTTAGTATTTTGAGTCTTTAAAACGTTGTCGTCTCAGAATTTTAGAAAGAGGAGATGGTGTGAAATAGGAGCCCTTGAGGGCAGGCTGTGCCTGGTTCACCCATTGATTCTGGAAGTCTAGCCCTCCCTACAGGACCTGCCTCCTCCCTTCATTGCCACTCCTGAGATCTTCACAGTAACGTGGCGCACTGAGCTCACTCGGTATATATTAATGCCCTGCTCCGTCTCATCCTCCATCCACTTCATCATCCCGGAGAGGAAAACTACGTTGTTGTTCTATTAGAATGCTACCCCCCACCTCAACAAGCCAGCCTCCTTCTTAGAACCATTTGGAGGTCTAAGGTGACGGTCTAAGGAGACTTAAGATCAAGTTCTCGCTACATAAATAAGACCCCCGGGCCAAGGTACTCAGCGAACTTCTAACTGTACCTGTGAGACACAAAACGCTCTCGTTAAAAAACAGCTAAGCTAAATGCTTTTACACGTGTTAACTCCTTAACAACCCTGGCCGAGAAGGCTTGTCCCCCCTTCCGCACCTCCCCCCGCACCGACCCCGGCGCCATCCTCCCATCCGTTTGCACATTCTCCTCCGGGGAAGCGCGTGCAACCTCAGGGCTGGTCCTCGTCGCCACCCTCTTTGCCTACAGCTCTTTAGGGGGGGAAAGCCGGGTAGGCCTGGGCATGGCGAGAGAGAGCAGGGGTCTCCCGCCGGCCGTAGCGCGTCCCCCACGTGCCTGGCTCCGGAGCGCAAAGGCCTCGGCCTGCTCAGCCCCATCCCTCCCTCCCCGCGTGCGGAACTCGCCGCCACCGTTCTTTTCCATCCA
>LOEQ01001725.1:401571-418456 GCA_001685075.1 Bramus lutescens | reverse complement strand
AAGCTGGGCAACCCACTTACTGTTGGCACAGCCTGGGAATCAACAGAACTGACCCCTGAAGTCATGTCCTTGATATATGTGTGACGAGATCCCTCTCTCCCTCCCTACACAGAAGTGGCAGTACACTGTGGACAGACTCTAGGTTGCTGAGGCCTTGGGGGCTCTTTGCTCTCCACCTCAGAAAGCCGCAGAAGGGCTTAAGGAGGTTGGTCAGGATGGACTCATACCCAGCTGCTCACCTACATGAGCCCTTTCCTTTTGGATTTCAGTTCCCTTACATGTAAGTGACTGTACCCACTTTACGGGGTTGCTGGGGCAGGCTGCTACCCGGTAAGATAGGGCCTCTACACCGGAGCAGGACTGAGAAAGGAAGTGCCCCTCTTTGGAGGGGAAATGATTCCTGGCTGGGGAGCATCTCCTTGCTTTTCCTGGCCCAGCTCCAAGAAGAGGAGAGGAAGTGTTCTCCTCACATACTCACATCAAGAAAGAGAAATAAGTATCAGGCAGAGTCCTGGTTCCCCCTCCACAGTCCCTCCCGGAAAGTCACCCCAGTAGGCTGTGAGTACCTGTCTTTTGTAGCATTGTCTCAGAGTCACTTATCAGGACCCAACTGAATCTTCTCTGCTCCAATCAGCTTTATATGTTGAACTGTGGAAGATAACATGTAAAATATCGCACTGGGCATAGCGTTGCATGCCTTTATTTAATCCCGGCACTGGGAGGTAGAGGCAGGAGGATCTCTGCGAGTTCCAGGCCAGCCTAGTCTACACAGGGAGTTTCAGGCCAGCCAGAGTTACACAGAGAGACCCTGATTCAAAAAGGAGATGTTATTGCCGGGTGTTGAGGCTCACACCCCTTAATCCCAGCAAGCACTCTGCGAGTTTGAGGATAACCTTGTGTACATAGTGCGTTCTAGGACAGTTGTGGTACCAAGTCGCTTTCATTACCGACGCTCCTTCCCCTGCCATCACTACCCCGAGTCTGGGCTCTTCCTTTAGAACTACACGGAGTCTAGGACATCGTCCTTTTGCCAGACCAGTGCTCGAAAGCGCTGGCGACTGGTTCCAGGAAGCCCAGGAAGAAGAGAGACGTTGGGCCCTACCAGGCTCCGGATCCCCGTGCGGAGTCCGGGTTCTTGGCCTCGGTCCTCAAAGATCCCAGGTCTAGAGTAATCCTTGGTCTCCTTGGTCCTCCTAGGTCCACCTTCTCGGTCGCTCAGTGCGCTGTGCGCTTAGTCTCAAGAGCCCCCAGCTGCTGCCTCCACGTACCTTTAGCGACCCGGGAGGCGGGGCATCGCGGGGCAACCCTTCCGGAGCAACCAATCACAATACCCTAGTAAAGTCGTGCCTTCCCTCTATGTCCCAGCGCCCAGCCTCCATGAGCACCGCCCATTTAAGCTCGCGTTCTGCGCGCTCCTGAGGCGCGCCCTCGTGGAATCGGTACCGGGACTCTGTGCGCGTTCGGGCACGCAGCGAGTCTGCCTGATCTCCTCCGTGCACCGCCCCAGGGGCGCGGGCGATGGTCCGCACTGTTCGCTCTCAGTAAATGGACGTGCAGTGAATTTCTACTGATAGCCAAAGGAAACAGCCCAGAAACTTGGTCCTTAACCGCTAAAAACGGTAGTGAAGAGGCTGGATGGGAATTCAGCCCTTGAAAGGTTAGGTCCCCTCCATCTGACACCCAAGGGGTTGTTCGCCCATCCACTTCCCAAATTCATTCATCCATTCAATTATTTATTGAACATATGCTGGTGCCAAATGCTATTTCTGAAAGTCTTGGCCCTGATGGTAGTGATAACCGGCCCCTAACGGAATAGTACCGTCTTCCACATCCCAGGTAATGGCAAACATACTTCTTTGGGCCACGATCCAATGCTCAGTACGCTCTTCCTTCTTTTTTCCTCAGCCTTCATATATAAACACATCCTGTGCTCCCTATCTTTCTCAGCCTTCATATATAACACATCCTGTGCTCTCTATCATCTTCGAACTTCACCCCACATCACACTGCAAGCCTGGGCTCATCACATATTGTCTGCCAGGTTCATAGAAGTCCCTCAATGACCTTCTGCTTCCATCTAAGGAGACTTTCTCAACAGCAGACAAGGCAAACCTTGAAAACCCAGCTCTGCGGGCTGGAGAGATGGCTCAGTGCTTAACAGCACTCGTTGCTCTTGCAGAGGACAGGGGTTCAGTGTCTAGATTCACGTAGTGGCTCAACAACTATCCCTGCCCCGGTTCTAAGGGATCTGATACTGTCTTCTGAACTCCGAGGCATGCACATGGTGCGCACATACATACATGCAGGCAAAACTCTCAGACACATAAAATAACCTAAATAGAACCCAACCCAGCCCTGATCACTCCTTTTTCAGTTTGGAGAAATGGCTTTCCTAAGCCCCACCCTCTACCTTTTGATCCTGTTTCTTACAGCTATCTTCCTCATTGCCCTCCTTGTGGCTCTTCAAACATAGTAGCTCCGGGGCCTTTGGAACTAGCAGTTCTCTCTGCCTCCTATGCTGACACCCTTATTTCCCTTAATTATTTGTCAAAGGGAGGTCTACTCCGACCATTTAAACCTCAAGCTCCCCACCGTGAGAAGCCCACGCTCCATTTCCCCGCATGATTTTCACCTTGTAACATATTTACTCCAGGGTGATACATTTCATTGAAGAAAAGTTGGTAAACAACAACAATAACAAACAGCCACCGCACCCCACAGAAACCATCCAACACAACTCAAAGCAGGGTGTAGGTACTCTTCTCTTTCTCTACACTGTGAGGTCAGGAAGGGGACCTCAGAGCTGACCTAAATGTCAAGGAGTTCTGAGGCTAGTGATGGGGGTTGGGTGAGAAGGAAGGGCTCTCTGGGCTTCAGGAACTGCAGAGAGGAGGTTGAGGTGGGAACCCACAAGCTCCTGGGCAGGCGCCTTATGAAGCGCCCTATCCGATGAATTGCCCGGCTTGGCTCTGGGGTGGGACTGGCTGGGCTGTAAGGGGAAACTTTGGGGGGAAAAACTGTCTAATTCTCTCTCCTTTGGTGGTGGGCTGGAGGCCTATGGGTAGCCTGACGTTGGGCTTGGGGTTCGAGGTCATCCATCACCGACAAGTCCTGCGGCTCAGGCGGGTCCTCACCGCCCAGGTCCTCAGTTTCCCTCTGGTGTGCCTGCCGAGGCGACTTGCAGATCCCGAGGCCTGGTGNGGGCGGAGGCGCGGGGTCCGGAGCAGAGAGCGGTCGCAAAGCACCCGACGAGCCAGGCTCAGGCTCTGGCTCTGAGGTGAGTGCGGGTCGGGCGGGCTCCGGGAAGAGGTGACCTGGAGGGCGTGGCTGAAGAGCCCCGGCGGGATCCAGGAATCCAGGCACCCATAGGGCCGCCCCAGGGAGAGGCCTCATCTTTAGGCACTCGTGGGCTCGGCCCCTCCGTGGGGCCCACGAAGGGCTGCAGCTAGAAGGGCCTTCCTCTTTTCCGGGCCTGCTTGCTTCTCTTTGGAGCCCTTCTTCCCCTCCAGCATCCTGGCTTCAGTTTCATCACTCACTACTTGATTAATTCATTATTTAATTGTATTTGCTTACTGCGTGTCTCTCCTACTGCAAAGTAGATTTCAGGAGGACAGGGACATAGTTTTGTCTTCTGATGTATTCCTACGAATTCAGCAAGTCTGCACTGGGCTGATTATTGGTGGTTACTGGACAATCAAGCTTATAGACACCCTGCAAATGGGGACAGTGAAAAGTGAAAACATTGACAGAGGGAGGCGAAATGGACAAAGCCAGAAAATGGAGGATTGCTGGCCAGTTGACCTTAGAACAAGCCACTTTGGGTGCAGCAGCGATCACGAGAGATTTTTGTGATGATGTTCCAACAAGTGCTAGAAGGGAAAGCCTTGGCAGGCACTTAATTGACCTACCTAGCCTCAGGGGGTCCATAATTACAATCAAGAGACAGTGGGCTAAGACGCAGAGGGAAGTTCAGTGGGTGGGGGGTGTGAGTGGGGCATTGAAACCGGGAGGCAGGGCTTTCTGCAAGACGCTGCCCTTTCACTGGGCCCTAAAGTTAGAACAGCAATTGTCACATTTTTTGAGAGCTGTTTTGCAGGCTCTGTGGGAACCATGTGGCTGAGTAGTGCGGTTAGATAAGAGGCCACCCTGTCCCCTCTTTAGGCTCTTCTGATAAGTGTGTCACCAACAAGACCCCACCAAGAAAGTGTGAGACCATATACTGCTTCTCTTTCATTATGACTCTTGCACCAGAATTTGGTGGGTGTCTTCAGTACCTCCAGTGCCACTGGAGTTTAACAGAGCAAGTCCCCTTTGACCCATTGCTGGCTGCCCCTTCCCCTGATTCCATCTGGCTCTGAAATCACAGGTTCTTATTAAGGTGGGCTGGACACCACTGAGAAAGGCTGGTAGGGGCCCAGAAAGGTCACAGGATTCTGAGCATGGCAGCAGGCCTGCAGTCCTAGGACTGGGGAGGTGGAAACAGTTGGATCAGCTCAAGAGCATCCTTGGATACATAGTGAGTTGGAGAGCAACCTGGGCTACATGAGACCCTGTCTTTAAAAAACAAGCAAACAGAAAACCACCATATCAATGTCCTGCCATTCTTGTTCTTCTGATACAATTGTCTTTTCTGTTACAGTTTTTTTATATCCAGTTTTTTTTTATATCCAGTTTTTGTGTGTGTGGCCCTTTCATGACCTTTGAAAAGAACAGCAAGGAAGACTAGTCAGTGTCCTTCACAGATGAAGTCTGAGAGCTGCAGGGACACAGTAGCAGCCACAGGACTGGGCTGGAGATCTTCTGAGCTTGGGTCCTTTCATCCAGGTGCTACCATCTCTACCTCAGCATTCTTGTGGGAGCCATGAAGCTGAACAAGAGGAGCGTGACCCACTATGCTCTGAGTGATTCTCCAGCAGATCACACTGGCTTCCTTCGTACTTGGGGGGGACCAGGGACAGCACCTACTTCCAGTGGTGCTGGCCGAAGATATTGGTTTGTGCTCAAGGGCAACCTGCTATTCTCTTTTGAGAATAGAGAAAGCAGGGCCCCTCTGAGCCTGGTGGTATTGGAGGGCTGCACGGTGGAGCTGGCCGAGGCTCCTGTGCCCGAGGAATTTGCCTTCGCCATTCGCTTTGACGCCCCTGGAGTGCACCCACACTTGCTGGCAGCAGATGGGCAGGTTGCTCAGGAGGCCTGGGTAAAGGCACTATCCCGAGCCAGCTTTGGCTACATGAGACTTGTAGTCCGAGAACTGGAGAGCCAGTTGCAGGATGCCCGCCAGAGCCTGGCCTTGCATCGCTGTGTGTCCCAGAAGTCTGTTGCCAGCTGCAGTAAGCCTCAGACTCCTGACCGCTCAGCTCCAGGCCCTGAGAATGGCTACTTTCTTCCTAAGGACCGAAATTCCAATGGTTCTGTGGAAGAAAGGGGGAGCAGGCCAATGGGTCGGGATTTGACTGAATGGGAGTTACAGGGCCCTGCCAGCCTCCTCCTAAGCAGGGGACAGAGCCCCGTGTCCCCTGAGACCTCCTGCTTCTCTACCCTGCATGACTGGTATGGGAAGGAGATCATGGTGCTAAGGCGAGGATGGCAGCATAGGGCCAAGGGGAGCCAGCCAGAGAGCAAGCAACAGGATAGGCCCTGAGCCCTGGCCCTTTACACTGTGACCCTGGCCTGCTGGTCAGGATGCTAGGGTCAGTACTTCAGGAGTTAAAGGTTTACTCATTTCCCAGATTGCTGTGTGTATGTGTGTGTGTGTGTATGTGTGTGTGTGTATGTGTGTCCCCCTCCTGCTCTGTAGACTTTCTCCAACTTGCAATCCTCCCCTCTGCCTGGAATGAACTGAGGAATCATGACTTCCAATCTGTATACTGAGGCCTAGAAAGGCTAGGTGGCTGATGGGAACATAATGCAATGTAGGAAGGGGCTGTGCCCCGCCCCTGCAGGACACTCTAGCTGCAATTTCCAACATAAGAAGTCTTGGGCATCTGAATGCCAGAAGTGGCCTGAGGACTGACATAGACATGGTTTGTGCAGGGCTCTCTGTAGGAGAGGCTCTTTGGGTGCTAAGGGGGGATTTCTTTTCTCCCCCGCCACCTTGTCAATGCCCAGTACTGGACATGGCCCTGGGAGAGGCAGGTAGCCTTTATCTTGGAGCAGCCCTTCCTGATCTGCTGTCCATGGACACTCCTAGGGACCCTGTCTCCAAGCCTTGTTTCCCAAGGCTTGTCTGCCAAGAACCCTCGTGGCTACTTTCTCCTGTATCATGCCAAGTATTGTTTTCTTCTAAGAGGACAAATGGCTAGGTCTATAGAGCCAGAAGGCAGGCCCATCTGTCCCTTTATGTATGTGCGGTGACGGTGACTGTGGGAAAATGTGGGGCTTGATAGAGCTATACCTCTCTCCCAAACCAAACTTGCCTCTTCTTGACCACCCTGCTTTTCCTGTCTGGGGACTTGGGGCAACCTGACCCAAATCCACCCAGGCCTAAAGGCCAGTCTTTGGCCTCCAGGAGACTTGAGTTTCATGGTCTCCTTGGCCAGGACCAGGTCCTGTGATGTCAGGCATGGTTGTCAGCCTGCACATAGCATCATAGCCATCTGCCCTTGATTGTACACACAAGTACTTTGCTAATGTGGTTAGTGTTCATTCTTTGGTTTTTGGAGACCAGGTCTCACTTTGTAGTCCATACAGGCCTGGAACTCATTCTTAGCTTTGCAAGCACTGGGATTATAGTTATGAACCACCACACCCTATTTGGTTTTGTTTGTTTTGTAGCAGGTCTTGGTTCTCGGGAAGGCCTGCCCACCCAGCTCCTCATACTAGCACTTCTGGCTTTAGGTTTTTGTTTTGTTTTCTTATAATCAGTACAGTAAAGTTTGCAGGGTATGGTAGCAAAGGAGGTAAAGGAGGACCAGGAGTTCAAGGCCATTCAAGGTTTTTGACTAGCCTGGGCTACACGCGAGACCCTTTCAGAAAATTATTCATTTTGGTCATTATAACCCCTGTTTACAAATGAAGAGTCAGGAGTCGGAGCTGCGAAGCCGGTGTCCGAGTCTAGCGACTGAGTGAGTCAGGGAACTTGTCCTGCTGGTGCAACCTCCACCGGTACAGTTCTGCTCTTGCTTGTTCCCTCGCCCTAAGGGAAGCCTGCTGTTCACTGCACCTGTTGTTCGAGTGTTCACAGACACTATGGGCTCTTGTTAACTTTTTATTGTTAAAGTTTCTTTTTATAAATTCAAATACCAAGTAAAGTTTTTCATTACACATTTCTGTTCCTTAATTAACACAAGTCTTTCAGAGGTGAAGGTCACTAACACCTTTACAAAGGGAGCCCCAAACGGACGGCCCCGCCCTTCGGAGCCCGGGAGGGGCGTAGATGTACTCCTGACGTCACCATGCAGGGTGGGTGCCCGGGGCTTTCCCACAGCGGCATGAACGCGGGCACTGCGCAGGCGTAAGGGCTGTGCTGCGGTGTACTCGAGAGTCTCGCGAGCTTGGAGGCGGGTTTTCTGCGAGAAGGCCGCACTGGGTGTGCGGGGTGTGGATTCCTGCGAGGGGCGGAGCTGGAGATGGCGTCCGCAGTGGCTTGCCGGCTGGCCCGGATATTAGTCCGACCAGGGGCTCTCTGGAGCGGGCCGAGCGGGAGGAGAGGTGGCGATGTCTCCGTCGTACCGGGTAGCTCAGGTCGCAGCCTGGTACCGTCGAGGTCAGTCATCGTCACTCGTAGTGGAGCCATCTTGCCCAAGCCAGTCAAAGTGAGTGTCTGACGAGGCGGGGCGAAGGGATCGAGGCCACACTTGGGGGAGTGCGTGTGGCCTGTGTTGATTGACAGGCTTAGAGGCCAATCATAGTATTGGCACGGACTGGGCCGTGAACCTTGGACCCAATTTGCGCTGTTGGGTTGCTGACTTTGACAGGTGGAGGAAAAATGCATAAAACCAGTGTTAAGCTGGATTCCTGGACACAAGCTGGAAGGCAAGCAGCGGAACGTGCACTGTCTTGTCTTGAGGGACGCAGTGACCCATTCTCTAGAACTAGAAGAAGAGACGCAATCTCTATCTCAGAGGTGATGAGATTAAACAAGCCTGAAGAAATGAGAAGGGAATGCGGAAGTAATATACTTAGCAAAAAAGAAATATGGAATGAAGGAAAAAGGACGTGAAGAAGCATGCGCTTCTATCCTGAGAAGTGTGCAGAGAATCTTGCAGAAAGGTTTTTACAGATGAATCAGGGCAGAACCGGCGTCCGAAGCTGGTAGCAGAGTTAGGTCTTGACGAGGACCACGTCCTGTTTTTTTCCACCACTGAACGCTGTCACTTGCCCTCAGTGCTCTTAAAGAAAATGGAAAGTCTCTTATACCAAAGGTGTGCCTTTTGACTGCGGGGCTGTGTAGAGGCGAAGAGTTAACGAAACCTTTTAGAGATAGTCTGACCTGTACTAACAGTTGACCACAGTCAGGATTCACAGCAAGAAGCAGGAAGGTTTAGCTGTTTTATAAAAAAGGCAGAGCTAGGGGAACCAGAAAGAAAACACTAGTGAAATGTCACCTGCTTCCCTCCAGTCCATACTGTCTTTTTTCATGGTTTTAAAGTTTAATGTGCTACAGTTTCTCAGACAGCAGGCACCAGTTCCTGAAGAGAGAACTGCATGGAAGAGCCTTTCACTGCACATCTTCTTAAATTCATTTTTTATGTGTATGGCTGTTTTGCCTGCATGTATGTCTGTGCAGCACTTAATGCCAGATGCCCACAGAGGCCAGAAGTGGGTGTGGTGTTCCATGGAACTGGAGTTACTTCCTTATGAGAATTGATGTGGGTGCTGAGAACCAAACCCAGGTCCTCCGGAAGAGGAGCCAGCTCTTAAGTGCTGAGCCACCTCTCGAGCCCCTGAAACTCACTTTGATGTGTGTAGAGCTGACCACAGTCAAGCCATGCTAGTCTCTCACCCAGTTTATGGTTTTTGCAAGGAATTAGCAGGTGGTGCCCTAATTTTTAGTTACTTATTTTCCTAAATTTAGTTTAGCTTTATGCTTTTCTTTCTGGCATCCATTTTGATGGCCACCAAACTCACTGTCTCTTTGTTGCTCTGAATTTTTCCAAAGACTTTAAAGCTCAGTTGGTGTCTGGATCTGGGGTCACTGGAGGAAATGCCCCTGAGGGCCAGGGCTTGAGGTGCGGCCACTGGTCTCCAGGGCTCACAACACTTCTCTCTCCACAGATGTCCTTTGGTCTTCTCCGTGTGTTCTCCATTGTGATCCCCTTTCTCTATGTTGGGACACTCATTAGCAAGAACTTTGCTGCTCTACTTGAGGAGCATGACATTTTTGTTCCAGAGGATGATGACGATGACGATTAAAGGTAAGACTTGCCTTTTTCCTAATTGGACAGGAACAAGAAGTAGGGTGGAGCTTCTAGTCATGATGCAGTCTGGCCTGCAGCAGCATAACTACGCTTAAGGCATAAGGCTCAGTGAGTTCACCCACTTGAGACGTCAGTCTTTCTCTTATGTTGGATGGGGTAATTTGACTGAGAGAGTCACTGTTAATCTTTGCCAATAGGTTAAGATCCTAGCTAGCCTTTCAGTTGCCCTTGATGTACCTTCATTCAGTCAGCTGACATTTTCTTGATGATTTAATATGCTTTACACTTTATACAAATCATGTAGCCTCTGCCTCAGAAATGGAGGGTAAACCAGCGAATCCTGAGGAGGGTAAAGGGAAAGTAGAAGTAAGAGACAAGTAAAAAGGGACTATGGGGAAGGGGAGGGGCGCTCAGTCCTGAGAAGTGTGCAGGGAATTTAGATTTTTTTTTTTTTTTATCTTCGAGACAGGGTTTCTCTGTAGCTTTTGGTGCCTGTCCTGGAACTAGCTCTTGTAGACCAGCCTGGCCTTGAACTCACAGAGATCCGCCTCCCGAGTGCTGGGATTAAAGGTGTGTGCTACCACCACCTGGCCCTTTTAAAATAATGTCTTTATTTTATGTGCATTGCTGTTTTGCCTGTGTGTATGTCTGTGTGAGGGTGTCAGATCCCCTGGAAATATAGACAACTGTGAGCTGCCATGTGGGTGCTGGGAATTAAACCTGGGTCCTCTGGAAGAGCTACCCGTGTTCTTAACCACTGAGCCGTCTCTCCAGCCCTGGAATCTTGAATTTTTACAGATGAATCAGGACTGCTGTGAAATTGGTATCTGAGTCTAATGGCAAATTTAGGTCCTGGTATCTAAGATTCTTAACCAACTTAGTGAGGCTAACAGCTTCTGACTGAAATTTAGACATGGCAAGGGGTGGGAGACATAGCTCAGCTGACAGCCCTGGCAGAGGAACTGAGTTCTATTCCCAGCACCCACTTGGGCAGTTCACAACCCCCTCTAACTCCAGCTCCAAGGGATCCAACACCCACACATGCTAAATACACATATAAATATAAGCAGTTTTTAAAAGGCAACTAGCAAATCCTCACTGCTGTCAGGTTTTTGAGTTAGCTCACTATGTAGTTCTGGCTGTCTTAGAACTCACTATATAGAGCAGGATGATTTCAAATTCAGAGATTAGCCTGCCTCTGCCTTCTGAATGCTAGGATTAAAGATGTGTACCCTGTTACTGCACCTGCCTAGCCAGTATCCTGCTTACAGACTCTTGCTGCAGGGCTCCTGGTACTCTTCCCACTCAGCCTTCCTGTGTTGATTTCCTGTGCTATGTTGCATGGCTAGACTGTCACAGACAAAGACACTCCTGCCTCTCTGCCTGGCATTCTTATTGTGATCTGGTCATACCTCCTATGCCATTTTTATCTTCCATACTCCCAGCTACAGGAAGAAGTAAGCTTGAGAGGGCCATGTCTTCTCTGGTCATCCCAGAGTGGGCTCTCTGAGGAGTCATCATTTTATTCTTCTTCTAACATTTACTTATATGCCTGTTTGTATGAATACGGTACTCATGGAGGCCAGAGACTGTTAGATCTCTTGGAGCTGGAGTTACAGGTAGCTGAGAGCCATTTTTTATGGAACTGAACTCTGGTCTTCTGCCAGATCAGTATGGGCTCTGATTGGCTGAGTCACTTCTTGAGTTACCGGCATTCTCATCAGTCTCCAAGTATTAGCCCAGTGTTGTACCACCCTGTCTTAAGTCCACCCATTCTTCCTGGTCTTTGCTACAGCTCCCTTTACCTCCTGTTGAAAGTGACTATTGCTAAAGCCTGGTGTGGCATTGCAAGCTTTTGTGATCCTAGTTCCCAGGAAGTAGAGGCAGAGCTCAAGGAGAGCCCGGGCAATAGGAGCCCTTATCTCAGAAAGCAGAAGAGAGATGCCTCGGGTATTTCTAATGGCACACACCAGTAATCCCAGCACTGGAGAGGTAGAGGCAGGAACAAGTTCAAGATTATCCTTGGCTACAGTGAGTTTGAGACTACTCTGGGCTACATGAGACTATGTGTGGTTTATTTAAGTGACTGATGCTTGCCTTTCTTACAGGACATGGAGAAGTGCAGAAAGGAGAAAGCACTAATAGACAAGTGATCACAAGCTCAGCTCCTTCCCTATTGGCAGAAGGGTCACAGAAAGCCAGCCCTCAGCCTCACCTCCTCGTAGCCCAGAATCCTGTATTTTTGGGAGGTTCCCTCAAATGTGTTGTCCACAGAGCACTGGAAACTGAGTGACATAATAAATACGAACCATGTGTGACTGAAAGGTTGCTCCTGTTTCTCACTCCCAGCAGGCTCAGTTGCACTTTGTCGTCTCTTCTGTATTCAAGAAGCATCTTATTAAAAGCCAGGACATCCAGGCTGTTACACAACCATAGACATCATCAGGGGGGACTGAGAACTTTTTTCCTTTAGTTATTTTTAACTGTGTATCTGTTTATGGGTGCCCCTGGAGGCTGAAGGCATATGATCCTCCTGGAATTGGAGTTAAAGATGATTATGAGTTGTCTCAAGTGGGTGCTGGGAACCAACTCTGGTCCTCTGCAAAACCAGCAAGTGCTCTTAACCAATGAACCATCTTTCCATCCCCCTAACCCCTATCCTGAGACTTAAAATTTCTTTTTACTTTATAAATCTTCCCTCAAAGCCACTTAAGCTAACTATAGCCTTAAGCCTAGAGGGGTTGCCCCTTGCCAAACATGGAGTTTTGATACTTCTTAATAGTTAGAATGTTTTGTTGGGCTCCTGGGGGGTGGGAGGGAGGATCCCTGGTGCTATGGGGTCACTCAGTAAGTATGTCTAAAGACTGAGTACCTTAGGCCAGCATTCAGGACTGTTCAGGGAAGGAGGCAGAAGCAAGAACATTGGTAGTTCAAGGTCATCCATGGCTATAGAGTGAGTATGGGGCTATCCTTGGCTACATGAGAACCTGTTTGAAAAAAGAAAGTGCAGAAGTAATAGGATGAGTCTGTTCTTTGTTTGCAATGAACGATTGTGCGCCTGCACAATGAATAGGAAGTTAATTTCATTTTAAAGATCAGTGCTTCTAAGTAGAATGTCTAGGCCTTGAACAGCCATTTTCCAGGGGAAAATAGATCATCTTGTCAGTCCTATTGCTGCCCCCATAGTGTGGGCTCCATTCCCTCTGATAGGAAGAGCCTTAACACCAAGATCCCAATCTTAGAAATACAACAATAACTAAATGCATGCATAGTAAGCATAACTACAGTAACAGACTCACTCAGCTTCATAGCTACGGGGACAGAGTTTGGACAGATGAGAAGCCTTATCCCTCCCTGCTTCCTCATGCAAGGATCCTATACAGCTGACAGCAAGCACCATACTCCAGGAAAAGGGAATAAACATAGCATGTACCCCAAAGACACACACACTTAGGCAAGAAGTGAGAGACCACAGGAAATGGGTTCACCAGTGCAAGTTTATCACAAAACAACCATCAAATAATGAGTTTATTTATACTCTAAAATAATTAAATATTAATCATGCACCTTATGAGTCATGGCCAATATAGAACTTGGACAGGAAGTCCTTTGGCCTCGGTGTTTCTGTTTCATGGAATAACCGCATAATGTGTGTCCGCTGTTTCCACACATTGATGGTTTCCTGGAGCTCCATCTTCCCCTGTGCACATGAACGGAAGGTAGTCAGTTCAAGCCATCAAATGAAGAGCACAACACTCAAGTTCAGTACTCTGTTTGGTATGGACTTGCAAATGACCCTGGATAAGTAAATCTAAGGCAAGTTTCTGCATTTGGAGGGTGGTAGGACTCAATGACCCACCGCTTTTCAAAGAGAAGTACACAATTGGTTTAATGTCATGTTTCTATGTAACAGTTCTGTGGTATTTCCTGGTTTGCCATAAGCTACTGCTGATGGATCATGACTGGCCTGGGAAACACAAGGGCCACAGTTTGACCTCATTTGTACCATCCCCGAAGCAACCCTGCTTTCCTCTTCTGGTGGTTGGCATACAGGTGAGACAGCAACTTCCAGGGGTGGCATCTTTCCTGCTTCCCTTTTTAGTTTTTCAAGACAGGGTTTCTCTGTAGCTTTCGAGCCTGTTCTGGAACTAGCTCTTGTAGAGATCAGGCTGGCCTCGAACTCTCAGAGATCCACCTGCCTCTGCCCTGCTTCCCACTGTTAAAAAGTCACAAAATGCGAGGCTCTGCTGGACTTCCCCTTCAGCAATCTCACAAGCTTATTTAGGGGCTGAGGTAAGAGGCTGTCTGATTCCAACCCAGGCTACATAGTGAGTGTTTCAAAAGTGGAGACCTCCATGCCTTTAATTCTGGCACTTGGGAGGCAGAGGCAGACAGATCTCAGGGCCAAGCCAGGTCTACACAGTAAGACCCTGGCTTTAAAAATAAAAGAAATGGTTACTTCCAGTTGAACTAGGAAACAGCAATAGCTGCTAAGTCAAGAGCTGACCCCTTTCTTTTGGGCGGGGAGGGGAATTTGAAACAGGATTTCTCTGTGTAGCCCTGGCTGGCCTCGAACTCACAGAGACCTGCCTACCTCTGCCTCCTGAGTGCTGGAATTAAAGATGTGCGCCACCACCCAGCAGCAGCTGGTTTTTAATGAAGGCAATAGTCACTTGAAGACTCAGAAGCACAAGACAAGCTGGTGGATCTTTTAAGTTCATCAGAGAGGGTTAGTTACCTTAATAACCAGGAGGTCAACCACTCTGGGGTCTGTGACATGAGCATTCTTCATGAACATTTCTCGGACTTTATCCCGCCCCTGTTTCACGGTGATATCCAACTGGAATAACTGCACTAAAGAGAAAACATGACGACTCTGTAGAAATTAGACCATTTAAACATGTTTTTAGATGCCTATATCAGTGGATGTCCAGTGAAGAAGAGGCGCCCACTTAGCCAAACCCTCAGCCTGGACACAGGTCATGCTAAATTGCCTGGAGATCAATGCTCTTGACTTGACCTCCAGAGAAGCTGGGAGTACAGGTGTGCCCATGTGATTTTTGTGCGTGTGGGAGTGAGTTAGGATAGAATCCAGGGCCTTTCACATGTTAGGCAAGGGCCCTATCACTGAGGACTATCCCTATCATACTATTTTTATATGGTATAACCAGCACAATAAGATGCCAGAGTTGACATTTCTATAAGATAATGTAGTGTAACTACATGAATTTGAGCGTTGAGGAGTACTGCTAAGGGTTTGTGCAGGGATGGAAGGCTTTCTCTTTGGAAGGAAAGGCTTGAGCTTTATGTCTCTAGGCCTTAAGTGAGATTGAGACAGTCATCTATGACTGCAAACAAGATATTTAGCTCTGTCATATGCTGCTGCCATCATGGAACCATGAGCCACTTCAGCATCCCCCTCCAATATAATGGACTGAAATGGCAAAATAAACCTTTCTTCCCTCAGGTGGTGGTGGCCTGAAGAGGTGGCTCAGTATATATGTATTATATATATGCATTATGTATGTATGTATATACATACCTATATAAATTTAAATTCTATATAAATAATACATATAAATTTAAAAAGTAATAAAATCTATTTTAAAAGTCACAATATTCAACAATCCACTACATCAGTGCCTAAAACATTGGCACAAACTCAGTGACTGAACTTAATGAGTCACATGGGTGTCCTGTGGAAAACAGGTTGTAAACTGTACTTACTGAGTGGTAACATGCCTGTAAACCCAGCTTATAAGTTGGAGGTTAGCCTAGGCCTGTATGGTAACACGGATAGACAGAAAGATATTGTTTCAAAAGAAAGAAAATCAGGTTTTAGCCACTTTCATTCCCTGACATGCAGGCTTTAGCAGCTCTGCTGATGTCATTAAGCATACAAAAGGACTGTTAATTGTTAGATGGAAGGACAGGCTGATGAGGCATGCAAGGCTAAGAGACAAAATATCAAGGGTTTACAGACATTACAGTTAAGGAGATCGGTATATTCAGTTAGTGAGAATACCTTGGGCTTTGGCCATTCTGCAACTAGCCAGCAACAGTGGCACATGCCTGCAATCCCAGCATTGGGAACTTAGGCTGGTGGATCAAAGGTCTGAGGGAAATCCTAACAAAAACAAAAACAAGGCCAGTGTGGTGGCACACAGAGGCCGATGGATCTCTATGAGTTTAAGGGCTGTCTGGTCTATTTAGCAAGTTCCAGGCCAATCAGGGGCACAAAGTGAGACCCTGTCTCAGAAAAAAAACAAAACAAAAAGTCACAAAAAAACAAAGCCACAAAAATGTCATAATAATCTCTGAAAACTATTAATTAGGGACATGCTGTGTTTAAATCAAGTTGGAGCCTTTCATTATACTCAAATTCAGTGATCTTGGAAATGGTAAACAAATTTAGGCTCTCAGAGAGTAGCTGAGGGATTTCGGAAACAAAACAAAACAAAACAACAACAACAAAAAAACGGGGCTGTAAGATGACCAGGACACTAAACAAAAATGCACACTGACACAGAACCTGGAATTTAGAATCTCACTTTTGTGAAGCATCAGACCTAGAGAGACCAAGTGCTCTCAAGTAAGCATGGGTCTCAGGTTTTGCTCCTTCACTCCAGTCTGTCCTAAGAACTATGAGGAATTCCACCACCGTCAGGGCTTTCCCCAAGGTTTGTCAGTTACTATAGTAACCTATTTAATATAGTAACTCCCTAAAGAAGACAGTGTTATGCCTATTTCACAGATGAGCCAACAGTACAAATGGAAAATCTTACCCAAGGTCACACACTGCTAATAAAGGGCAGAACCCGAGGAAAGCGTTGCTGCCTCTCAGTAGCTCTGAGGTGTGTCTCTCACTCACTAGAAAATGCCTTCCCTGTCAGATCAGCTGTGGTGGTCCATGTTAAACATACGTCTTTGAAATACAGGCCTTTGAAAGCCTCCAGGAAGCTACTGCATGGCTTTGGCCAAGTCATTTCCCTCCTATGGTCCAGTTTGTTTTCCAGAATGGGGAATGGCTAACTGCAAGTCCTTCGCCAGTTTGGTTACAAAATCCAATGCGCATCTGGAACATGTGTGGAACTGTAAGCTGACCCTGGGTTCCAGAAGCTCCCGGGGCTAGCTCTGGCCCCCGGCCCCGTCAATTTGTCTCTCGGTGTCCTCAGCTACAAACAAGAGTCACCCACAGTCCTTGCTCTCCCCTCCCCAGGGGCTTGGTAAGAAATAAAGGAACAAAAGCCACCAAAGAGCTAGGTCGCTCGGAAGCTCTGTCCCGGTGTGAGGCACGTCTGCATTGCGTGACCCTCTTCCCCCGAAATCCAGGAGTCTTTCTACCCTAGTCGGTGACCTCAGCTCGGCCGTGAGACCTTGGGCAGGTGCCTCAGGGCCCTGGTCGCACCCCTGCCTCTCACCAGTGTTCGGCACCTCCCGATACCAAGCGCGGTAGAGCTCGCGCACCCTCTGCTTGGCCTCGTTCAGGTCGCGACTGAAAATAGGCTTCACCGAGATGCTGGCCG
>LOEQ01001725.1:388375-401180 GCA_001685075.1 Bramus lutescens | reverse complement strand
CTATCTATCTATCTATCTATCTATCATCTATCTATCATCTATCTATCTATCTTAACTTGTCATTGCTTCGGGAGGCAGGTTATAGTAATAACTCCATTTCTATTTATCTGTTTACCTATTTATCTATTTTAACTTGTCATTGCTTCAGGAGGCAGATAATAGTAATAATCTCCATTTCTGTTTTTTTTAACTCACTTGTAGTCGTTGCTTTTCATTGTTATGATAGGAACTCTCTTTGTAGACCAGCTGGCCTCAGAACTTGTAGTGACTTCTTTGCCTCTGCAGGTGTGTGCCACTACACTTGGCTGCAGTTGCCTATTTTTTAAAAATCTTATTGTATGAGGGTTTTGCATGCTTGTATGTCTGTGCAGCACGTGTGTTTTTGGTGCCTGCAGAGACCAGAAGAAGGCGATGTTTGCCCCCTGAATTGACGGTTGTGAGATATTTTGTGGAGCTGGGAATTGAACCCAGATCCTCTGGAAGAACAGCCAGTGTGCCTAACCGCTGAGCCATCTCTTGAGCCCCCATGGTTGCGTTTTTTGAAACAGGAACTTGCTATGTAGCCCTGGTTGGCTTACACTCCTGATTCCCCCACCTCAACCTCCTTGGGTGCTAATACACCTAAGCCTAATGAGCTCCGTTTATACAAGGAATTTTCTATCCCAAACCGTGGAAGCTGGAAGGATCCTTAAATCATCTGTTCCGAGTACCTCTGGCTTTGCTGGCATGTTTCATAAGGTTATCACTGGACGTCAAGTGTGAAGAAAAGAGAAACCGCTACGGTGACAAATGGTCCCCTAAGTGTTTAATGTAGCTTAATCTCATAGCATAGTATTGTTAGCATTCTTACTTTCCAGGCAAGGAAAGCAGTACAGAACCTCAGTCACTTGTCACATTAGATCACCTCCCTGCCTGATTCCTGAGGAGAAGCCACTGTCTTTTTCTGAAAGCTCAGTTGATAGGGACTTTGAAAGTATTGAGGAAAGGGGTGGGCAGCAAGGCACAGAATTGAGTAGATGAGGGCTGACCTTGCTGTGTGACTCAGCTGGTGTAGCTTTGACCCTATACCACTCAGTCTTTATCCTGTCAAGGGATAGTGGATATTTTTCCATTTAATGTTTTTTCTTTTATATATGTATTTTTATATTTATTTATTTATTATGTATACAGTGTTCTGCCTCCATGTATGCCTGCAGGACAAAAGAGGGCACCAGATCTCATTACAGATGGTTGTGAGCCATCATGTGGTTGCTGGGAATTGAACTCAGGACATCTGGAAGAGCACCATCTCTCCAGCTCCCATTTAATATTCTTGAAACACATTTGTGTGTGTGTGTGTGTGTGTGTGTGTGTGTGTGTGTAGAGATCAGAATAAAACTTTCAAGAGTTTCCCGTGTGGTCCCAGGGATTGAATTCAGGTCATTTGGTGGCAAATGCCTTTACCCATGGAGGTATTTTGCCAGCCCATATTTGTTTATTTTAGTGAGTATACAATCCCTGTATACAGGAACTGGAAGAGATAGTTCAGTCAGCAGAGGGCTTGTTATACATCTCAGTTAGGGTTTCTATTGCTGCAATCAAACACCATGACCAAAAAGTAAGTTGGGGAGGAAAGGGTTTGTTTGACCTACACTTCAACATTGCTGTTCATCACCAAAGGAAGTCATGACAGGAATTCAAGCAGGGCCAGAACCTGGAGGCAGGAGCTGATGATCCAGAGGCCATGGAGGGTGCTGCTTACTAATTTGCTTCCCATGGCTTGCTCAGCCTGCTTTCTTATAGAACCCAGGACCACCAGCCCAGGGATGGCACCACCCACAATGGGATGGACCCTATCTCATTGATCACTAATTAAAAAAAATGCTTTATGTCGCTGGGATGTAAAATAAATGAATAAAAAATGCCTTACAACTGGATCTTATGGAGGCATTTTCTCAATTGATGCTCCTTCTTCTCTGATGTCTCTAGCTTGTGTCAAGTTGATATAAAACCAGGTAGCACACTATGCAAGCATGAGGATCTGATTTCAAACCTAACACCAGTGTAAAAAGCTGGAAATGATGGTCTGCAGGGGTCGTGGAAACAGGTAGATCCCTGGGGTTTGATTGCCATCCAGTGTAGCCTAATCAGGAAGTCTCAGGTCCCAGTGAGAGATCCTGTCTCAAAACAAACAAACAAACAAAAAACAAACAACAACAACAAACTGGATGGCTCCTAAGGAAGGTCATCAGAGACTGACCTTTGCTTTCATGCATACCTTCATACACACACGTATACAGCAATGCCCCATATATATAACTAATTTTATACTGTATAATAGAGCTGAAGAATTACTGCCTAATGACATTCTAATATGGTAACTGCACCATGTATTATGGATATCTTAAGGGTGATGTAAACAAACTTATAGTACTTCAGTCAAAGAACAACATGCACAACTATGCTCAGCACACAGCACTTAATAATTATTGGTTTGTATATTCACTATTTGTTCTAGTTACAGTTCTATTGCTGTGAGGACACCATGACCAAGATAACCTATAAAAGAAAGGATTTAAGTGGGGGTTTGCATAGTTTCAGGGAGTTAAGTTCATGACTGTCTTGGTGGGAAGCATGGTGGCAGGCAGGCACGACACTGAAGCAGTAGCTGAGAGCATCTCTCTCTCTCTCTCTCTGTTTTTCCAAGACAGGGTTTTTATGTGTATCTCTGTCTGTCATGGAATTCACTCTGTAGACCAGCCTGGCCTTGAACTCACAGAGATCTGCTTGCCCCTGTCTCCCCGTGTGCTGGGATTAAAGGCATGTGCCAACATTACCCAGTGAGAGTTTATATTTTAGCTACAAGTTAGAGACAAGGAGAGACAAGGCCTGGCCTGGGATTTTGAAACCTCAAAGCCCACCACCAGTGATATTTCTTCTCCAACAAGGGCCAACCTACTCCAACAAGGCCACACCTCCTAATCCTTCCCAGAACAGTTCCACCAGCTAGGGACCTAGCATTCAAATATATGAGCATATGGGGTCTAAACCACCATATTACTGATTACTTTTATTTTGTGAATGTTTTTCCTTCTTCTTTCTTTCCCCTCCTTTATATTTTAACCTGGCAACCTGAAACTCTCTGTATAATTCCATGTTGATAGGTTCACGAACTACCATAACTCAACTCTAGCAGTAGGGAATCCAGTACTCTTTTCTAGTCCCCATTGAGCATTTGAACACATGTGACACACACATACATGCACACACACACACACACACACACAACACAGAAATCTTTAAAATTTATCAAGACATGTTCTTGCTTATGTAGCGTACAAAGTGAAAAAAACAAACAGAGAAGATTGACTTGGTCACTGTGCAAGGATGACATACAAATTTCTTAAGCATTTAATATTTTTATATAAGTGACCCCAGAAATTCTAAAGATAATCATGCTATAAAACACAGACCCAGAGACTAAATAACAGTGAAGGCTTACAGGGGACACATGGATCTCACTGAGAAGGGGAAATAGAAGAGATTACAAGGGTAAACTCAGGGTGGGTGGGGATACGAACAGGAGGGAATGGGGGGTGGGGGGAGAGAGAACTGGGAGAGATGACTGGAATTGGGGGGCATTTCAATGGTGAGGTAAAAAACTAGTGTAGTTGTAACTCCCAGGATTCGAGGGTGATTCTAGGAAAGACTCCTAGTAATGGGAGATAGGGAACCTGAACTGGCCATCTTCTATACCCAGGCAAGGCTTCTAGTGGAGGGATTGTGACACCAACCCAGCCACAAAACCTTCAACCTACGATTTGTCCTGCCTGCAAGATGTGGTAAGGTAAAGTGGCACAGAATTTGTAGGAGTGACAAACCAATGACTGGTCCAACTTAAATATAATAATTAGCCAGGGGTCCAGAACAAAGACTGGTATCAGTTGTTAGATTTTGATGTTTTTCTCTTTTTTAAAGGTTATTTTTTATTTTTGATCATGGCTAAATCTTTTTAATTATCTCTGATTGACTGGCATAGAAGTGACAAGTTTTTTGTTGGTTTTTTGTTTCTGTTGGCTTTTTTTTAGTGTTATATAGAGACCTTCTTGTTTCATAAAGAGGAGGTCCAGTCCCTCTTCATTCTGAAGAACAACCTCAGTTAAAGAATCTAACTGGACTTCCAGATTGGAAGCAGAATTTTTAGATGGACCAAGTCTATGCTTTCATGAGTACTGAGTTTTTAAAAAGTTTTTATTCCCCATAACTAGGGCTGAAGTTTCAACCGCAGTGGAGCGCATGATGCTCGACCCCACCAATAAGGGAATGGGGGCAGCTTGTTGTGCTTGGGGAGGCCAGGAACCTAGATTGAGGTGGGCCTCATGGCCACCATTGCTGCCAGCATTGCCGCAGCAACAGCAGCAGATGCTACCTGTGAGCCTACAGGAAGTTGTGGACCACGGAGAGAGAGAGAGAGGACTGGGGCAGGATCCTACAATTTAGATGTTTCTCCAGTCAACAGAACTGACAGAAATAGAGATGCACAGAGAGACACACAGTAAAGACAACCAGGGGTGACCACCACACATTCATACACCTGAGCAGACCAGGGAAGTCTGGTGATATCTCACATGGATCCCAGACACTGGATCAGCAGTGCCCCGTTGTACTTTAACAGAAGGCTCCTTACCCAGACATACCTCTGCAGGTAATAGACCAGGTGACATTAGAATTTGTTTTCCTATTGGAGTGGAGATATCAGACTCCTCCAAAACTTTAGGCAGAGGTTGATCAAAGGGAGTCATAGGGTCCTGGAAAGTCTTCTGGTTCTGCACCCCCTAGGAGTTCCCTGACCTCTGCACTCTTCCCTGCTCTGAGGATCTGAGACCCCCAGTGTCTCAAGGTCTAGTCTCTGGGGATCTTGGTGGGACATTTAGAAATATTGTGGGGTACCCACCAGAGAAGACTGCTCAGACAAAGGTCTAAGCCAATAGGAAGTCTTTATTAGCTGGCTGGTGACTACACTGAGTGTTCAGGATCCCAGTGCAGTCCTGAGTCTTTCTAAGACACAAAATCCATATCCTGGATTGAGAAATATCAGTTAACAAGAAGAGTTAGCCAGAAACAAAACTACAGAAGCCAAAAAGCAAGGTTAGTGCATTTAGAGACTTTCCCAGAACTATGAATTTCGATGGATTGGGTGTTTGCTTTCATTATGGCAAGAGGTGCTGTCAGTGTGCTGAGTTTTATGGCATGAATGGTAATTCCATCCTGAAGAAGGTTGTGATATGGTCTGAGGATCTACTAAGGTCTGGGAGCCTGTTACAACACTGAGCTTGCTGGTTCTACCAAGCTTTGTCTCACCTTCTCACTGTGGAGGGGCCTGGACACCAATAACCCTGACAGGTCATAGTGATGACTAAGAAGCTTGGGAGGTAACCCATACTGTACACCCATAAAGTGTTTTAAGGAAGCAGCTGGTACCTGATGACTAACCTTGGGCACTTAACCTGGCATATCATTTCCAGCCTCCCTGACTTCTCTGCAGCTCTAGAATGTCATGGAAGTTAGGCAGTAGTTGTGATGATGCTCACTGAGCAGTTAGCCTCAGCTGTGTGGCGTGTGGAAGGTGGTCTGAAATGGGGGCTTCTAGGAGGAATCATGCCCTTCCCTTCTGTGTCACTGACACTGTCACCTATCAGCAGTCCTTTCTGACTCTGCTTCCAGGTGTTGGCATCTATGTACAAACATTATCAATTTGGGTGAGAAAAGTGAGGGCTGGGGGAAAAGGCAAGGGTAGGTATCATTCTCTGAGTAAAACAGACCAGCCCTTCCCTTAGGGTCAAATGGTCATGTAAGAATAAGTAGGGAGTTGTGAATGTCCAGGGGAGCCTACCGAGATCCCATTCCAACCTGGAGATCTATTGGGGATGGTTTAGTTCAGAGTAAAATGATTTATTGCATATTAGGACCCCAGCAGGGCAGTGAGATTTCGTACTTCCTCTTAGCGGGGAAAAGCACAGAGCTGGTATGATGATGGGGTTGTCAGAGCACCAAAGACCCCACGGTCGCTGGGTTGGGGTTGTCCAGCAGGCACCGAGAAGTTAAAGCGCTGCAGGAGGCAGGTGAAGAAGAGGAAGAGCTCCATGCGGGCCAGGGGCTCCCCCAGGCAAGCTCGGCGGCCTGTGGGTGGGAGAGGGACTCAGTCAGACAGGGGTCTGGCCTCACAATTCAGGGCATTCTGGGAAGAGACATGGAACCAGGTACCCCACAGGACCTGCTGAGAATGGCATGAAGGCCTCATGCTTCACAAAGCGGCCCTGGGCATCCAGGAAGTGCTCAGGATGGAAGCGGAGGGGCTTCTCCCAGACAGTCTCATCCTTCAGCACTGAGGACAGGTTGGTGAGGAGGGTCGTCCCCTGGCAGGAGGCACATAGTGTGTACATGGACTGGGATGGGAACACTATGATCACATGTACAGTCTCTACCTCACATACTTAATCCTTTCATGTAACCTCAGCCCTAGAAGCTTCTTAGCCCTCTCTTTGATACTAAGACAGGGATAAATGACAAGTGACATAGGTATAAACACTGTCACCTGTACTTGTAGGTAGTGACTGCTGCAACCACCCTAGCCATGTTTTAGCTTGCTCAATTTTCTAGCTGGGGTTCTGCTGTACAGTTCTTGTTACTGTTCCACTTCCCATACTCACCAGGGGAAGTTGGTACTGTGCAGTTGAGAATGGATTGCCTAGATTCCAGTCCTTCTCAACTGGGCAGCTCAGGCTGCTAGATGACTGGTAACACTGACTGGACATTGGAGGGCCCCAGGCCTACCTTAGGGATAAGGAAGCCCTGCACTTCAATGTCACGAGTTGTCTTGTGAGGCACACCAAGTGGGAGGATGTCACCAAATCGCTGCACCTCATGAATGACAGCATTGGTGTAGGGCATGTGGGCCTGGTCTGCCATCTCTGGACACCGCGCCTGCCCTATGACTTCATCAATTTCCTTTTGGACATGGCCTGGAGAAACAGCATCCCCCCAGTTAAGGAGCCCTAGGCAGATGCCCCTTGTCCCTCTACTACCTCTGTGTTAAGGGCTGGGTCCATGGGAAAAAGATAGTCATCACCCTTTCTAGAGTCTGGGTCAAGTGTCCCAGGTAAGCTTAAGGGGTGTGCCTCACCCCTCCTTCTTTCTTCCCAGCCCCAGCCAGACTCACTCTGCATATCCGGGTGCAGGATCATGAGTAGCAGGGCCCAGGATAGTGTGATCGAAGAGGTCACCATCCCTGCCATGAACAGGTCAGCAACCACCATACGCAGGTTCTCATCATTGAAGCTGCTCTCAGGTTTTCTCTTGGCCTGAGCCAGGTAGAAATGGTAGACTCAGTGGGGAGAGGAAGACCCTCAGTGGTCTCCCATTATCATTACTAGGCAACCCAGTAGCTGAGTCACTTACACAGGACATCAACCCATAGCCCCTGGCCCCATCTCTTGCCAATCACCTTCTCCACCTCTGCCAGGAAGGCATCAGTCAGGTCTCGGGGTGGCTGGGTAGGGTCCCGGGTCATCTTATGCTCAGTTAGCAGTTCATCTAGCATGGCCATGAAGGCCTTTTTTCCAGAGAAGATCTTGCCAGGCAGCCCTGGGATGTTCAAGAGCACCGGGAACACATTCAGGAACTGTGAGCAACAGAGAGGACCAATAGCGGGACCTGGGTGCTTCCTGTGCTGTGCTCTCCAGGAACAGCCTTGTTCCCAGCCTCCTCCAGGATAAACTAGTGAAGTAGTCCCTCCCAGTGTGAGTCTCTAAACTTCCTGTTTGCCCTGAGCTTCCAGAAGGGCTATCATACTGTGGAAATTGCAGACTTGTGTGTGTTCCACAGGTACTTACCATTTCCAAGCACTTGTCCCCAGTCTATCCTCTCCCCTCCCATTGAAGTTTGTCCAGCTCCTCCCAAATGCCCTCCCCCGTCACTCCTGCATGTTGATCATCTTCCTGAGATGCCCCACTGTATGTAGTTATCTGGGTACCATGGGCAGGAAGCCAGATTCCTGGTCAAGAGTATCTTTCAACAAGTTCAGAAGCCTGATGAAGCGTGGGTCATCATACTCAAATCGGCAGGCGTAGAGGAGGGATGCGATCACATTGCACACTGCTTTGTCCAATAGGGTGTTAGGGCTGAAAGGGTGTCCTGTGAGTGGAAATGCCGGTCAGGGTGTTTGCTGTCTATCCACACTTGTACCCACCAATCCATCACCTACCATTATAGTTAGTGAAGGCAGCACAGAGGCATCTGGCCTCCTCGGTCACCCACTGCTCCAGTGACTTCTTGCCCAGGCCAAAGTGACGAAAAGTGGACACAGAGAAGCGCCGCTGTTGACGCCAGGCAGAGCCATACTGTGCTAGGACCACACCTGGAGGACCACACCTAGGCCTGAGAACCTCGTCCTCTTTTCTGCTCCTGTCCCACTTTATCACCGCTAGTCTTTATCACTACTCTGAGATCCTCTGTCCATCCTGTAGCTGTCTGCCTTTGCTGTCTTTTCTCTGTGCCTGTCCCTCCCCCACAGTTGATTCCAAACTCGCTGTAATCCCTGAACCCTCTCTAGTTTCCATTTTCCCACCACGTTTGTCATTTTCTGCATTTGCCTTGAGAACGCGGTCCAAAGCCCACGTGGTCATTTGTATGCAGTAGTGGCCGGTCAGCAGTGTCCTCGCTGTGTCTCACCAGTGCCTCACGCAGGGCTGTCAGCCCATTTAGGACAACCACTGACTCAAAGGCCAGCTGTAGGCTGAACAGGTCCCCAAAGCGGCATCGCAGCTGTAGGCAAGGAGTCAGTGCATTACTGGCAAGCCTGGATTCCTGTGCTTAGCTGTACTGATAGGACTTGGCAGGGCAGTTCAGTAGTGAGTCTCACAGAAGGATGAAATCTGGTATTATTTGTCTAGGGAGTCACCCACAACTCTTTATCAGTCACTTCACCATGATCTTGCTAGTGTCACACATTTGCCAACTGATCCACTAGCATCCCCATGTCTAGATGAGGAAACTAAGACTCGTGGATGTTAGTAGGGAATCTGAGAATCTGAACTAGCAAAAGGATGGAAACAGTAGCTGCACCTATCTCAACTTTGATTTCCTGACAGAAACACTTGTTCAGGATCATGGCCTCTCCCACATTCTCAAAACATTTCCCTCTGGTGGAATGAAATAGAATGTGAGACCTATATAACTTGATTTTCCTTTTATTTTTATTGCATGTTTGTGCATGTGGGAGTATGTGCGTGTGTGTGTGTGCATGTTTGAGCCAAGGTGTCAGTATGTAGTCAGGGCTGTCTAGGAACTAGCTATGTGGACCACGCTGGTGTTGAACTCACAGAGATTTGCTTGCTTTTGCCTCCTCTGAGTGCTGGGATTAGAGATCTGTACCACTGTATTGGGCTTTCATTCCTTTAAAGATTTTAGAGTTTGTTTTTGAAACATTCTCATTTTGTATCATGGGCTAGCCTGGAACTCAATATGATAGACCAGGCTTGCTTAGAATGCAAATAAATATGTCTGCCTCTGCCTCCCAAGTACTCGGATTAGAGGCATGCCTCACTGTGACACCTGGTTCTCAAATTTTGGTTTTAGAGATAGTTTCATTATGTAGTTTAAGGTGGCCTGGAATTTATAACCCACCTGCCTTAGTCTCCCAATTACAGGCATGTTGGAATTAGGATGCAGCCCCAGCACCATCACTACCCACTATATTCTGTCATGTTCACTAACTAGGTCTCAGGCTGGCTGTTAGGTTCCATCCCACCTCCTGGCCGTTGCCTTTAGGAAGTTCAGGGTGTCCTCAGGTCCTGCACTACTCTCCACAAGGGAAGGAAGCCTCTTCATTTACTTTGTCCTGGGGACCAGCTCCTATGCAGCATGTAGTTGCACTACCACCCACTGTGTTCTGATGACCTCTCCTGACCTCCAACAATTCCCTTACCTTTTGGAGGCCCGCTGGCATATTCTGGAAGTCCACCTGTAGCAGGTTCCCAAGCACAGGCAATGGCATAGGGCCTGGTGGATAGCGGGCAGTCCAGCGGTGGCGCCGGTGCATTAGGTCCACCAGAAGCAGGAAGATGGCCAAGAATATGACCACAGACCACAGCTCAGCCCCAGTCAGCAGTCCCATGCTTGCCCCTATGCTCTCTGGAAACACTTCTTGGTCCTCACTCTAGCTCCTAGGACCATGAAAAACAGTATTATACCCTCGGCACTCCCCTGGCCTGGGCTGGTCCTTTAGAAAGGAACCAGTGCTGCCCTTTGCAACGCACACAGCAGACACAGGTCTTTACCTGGCTAAGTGTTGTTTTTCATCTATCACAGATGTCACCAGCGAGACTCTGGGAAGGCACTTGCTTCAAAATGACAGAGTGGGACGTCCTGTGTGGTCTGTCAACCCTGACTCTAGGCAGTATGATCCTGGGATCCTCCTTTTAAACCCCAGACTGTTACCTGATGTTACAGAGCAGGACAGGCAGTGACAAGACCCAGCAGGGCACAGGCTCAGGGGTGGGATGAGCATCTTCCCTGAGGGAGCAGCACTGCTGGAGGAGAGGGGTATGGGCCTCCTTCTACTGTGCAGCACTTTATTCCAGTCTCCCAGATAGAGACTGCCTGTGGGAGAACTCTGGCGGGGCAGACAGAGGGACAGAAGCCTGTGCGGTGTCCTAGAAATCGGAGTACTTCCATTTCACTAGTCTGTTTCTGAGTACTCTTGTGAGGCTACAAGGCCTTTTCCAGCAAACCACAAAACAGGTCCTCTTCTCCCCACTGTAGGACCACAGTCTTCCATTAAGCACCCCTGAGTGCTGCCTTCTCAAAGGCCCGTCTACTTTCAGGACATAGGCAGTAGAATAAATGTCAGGACGCTAACTGCTACATCCCCCAAACTGTGTCCTCTATGTGTAAAAAGACAGCCTGCCCTTTGAACAGCATTTCTGACAGTGGAGACAAATTTCACAGGGTACGTCTCTTCTCTCTCTCTCTCAGACATCTGAATAGGGTGAGGGGTTTGTAGCTGAGCAAGGAAGTATTGGACCCAGTGCTCTCAAAGCCATAACCTCTAATTCATCACCAGCAAGGACATGCCAGCTGTGCCCTAGAGCTTAGAAGTCATACATGTAAGCAGCAGGTTCGCTCCGGTCGAGCCAACAGCATAAAGGCCTAACAGAGCACAGGCTGGTGGCCACTGCAGTCACTGCCAACACGGTCAGCTGAGGCTTTGGAAATGTTCCATTCAGTCCCTCGTGAAACATTTTGTTCCATAAGAATTATTCCAAAACGTTTTGTTCTTTGAAGCATTATTTGCACACACCATGTATGACCTTAGGATCAAGCTAAATGGTGGGCAGCTGCTTTTATATCCTCCTCAGAGCCCCAGTTCAACTCTTTCCAGATGCCACGGGCACAGCCCCGCAGAAAAAAGCAAAATCTCCAACCCCTTCACATCCTCGGGGCTGGGAGGCAGAAATACTTTAAAAGCACCTGGTAGCTTACTTGCAATCTCGACATTTGGGAGCCTGAAGCAGGAGGATTGTATTGATTTTGAGGTCAACCCAGGCTTCAGTATGAAATCTGTCTCAAAACCACAAAACAAACAACTGTAAAGGAAAGCAACTCTCTAGGACTTGAGTCATTGAGTATAGGAAAGAATTCCACTACTAGCAAGGAGACACGGGCCGGACTGTTGGAGAGGGGAGTACAGCAGTATCTGCTTCTGACTTCACACACCAACAAGACCAGGAGATAACAATGCTAAAGTACAACGGATATTAATTGTGCATTCTAAGTAGTGGTCTGTGGTTGTTTCCTGTCAAATTCCTTGTATGTTTAGTGTAGAATTTCTTGTTTCTGTTTCCTTTTTCTTGTTTGTTTTGAAGAGGATCTCACTATGTAGTTCTGGCTGTCCTGGAACTCACATGCAGACATGAAGGCCAGGCTGTCCTGGAACTCAGAGTTTCTCCTGCTCCTGCCACCCGACTGCTGGGATTTTTGACTCAGTGTAGATTTCTTTTAGTGTTTCCTAATTAAATGGGAATGGGTATTCTAAGATGGCCAGTCTCTGACAATAGCATTCCAGGGGCAGAGGGTACAAGCAGGGCTGACAAGGGTCTACTCACCAGCTTGTTCTTCCCTTCCCGACCTTCAGTGAACCCCAAAGGACAAGAAGCAGGGTCTTTGGAGAGAGGTCTGGTTTGCCTGTGTTCACAAGACCCAGAATACACTCCAAAGGGAAAGTTATACAAAGGCCCAGGGTAGGGTCTCCACCCTGCTGGCTTCAGAGCAAGGTCCCCAGCCCTGAAGCCTGTCTCTTCGCCTGTTCCAGGGCCCCCTGACTTCTGGGGTGAGCCCCAGGAAACTGCTCTTTATCAGACCCAGGGTGGTTCTGGCATATTAGCCTTAGCCTGGGACAACCGAAAACTGCTTGCCCCATCCACCCTCAAGGGACAAGAGGCCCTGGGGTTTCCCCATCAGCCCCCTCTAACAGGGAAAAGCACCCTGCCCAAAGGGGAGGGACTGCCATGCTCTAGTGTCAGTTGAGGGGCTGGGTGGGGGTCTGTCTCTCACCTCTTTGGCTGCAGAGTGGCAGACTCACAGTCACAGCCTTGACAGTAGCAGGTCTGAAGCCCAGCAGAGAGGCAAGTGGTTTCTGGAGTCCTGGAGGAACTGGAGGAGGAGCTCTGGGAACAAGAGTTCAGAGGAGGAGCCGTCCTGTGAGGAGCAGCAACTCTGAAGAGGAAGGCACAGGGGGAGGAAGCGGATTTTTTGGGAACCAGAAGCC
>LOEQ01001725.1:299970-322467 GCA_001685075.1 Bramus lutescens | reverse complement strand
TTAAGTTTGATCACGGAGGGGAAGGAGACCAATGTTGGCCCTGTGGAGTACTCCATGACTCCAGAACTGTCCTCCCTACTCCCATCCCTACCAAATCCCAAATTTTCAGTTCTCTAAGACTTTTGAACTTCCCACTGATCCTTGCTAGGTCACACAGGTTGCTGGAAGCATTCTCCTCTGTCTGGACAGGTATCTTCAGAGAGGACATCAAGGAATCATCTCCCTGGACTGTTGTCTGTCACCTTTTACTGCTGCAAATTTTCTCTTCAGCCTTGAGAATGGCAACATTTCTAACTGTGAATACTTTCAGCAATTTGCAACATCACAGGGTCTTAGGGACTACCATCACCAGCATCTGTCATCCAAAAGGAACTGTACTGATTTACACAAACTCATTTTCTTTGCCCAGAGTCTTGACTTCTGGTTGTAGCCAGTGCTCAACAAACCAGCAGCCACTGATGGGTGTCTATGTGTGATACAGGTTTAGCTGGCACTTGCTGAACATCAGCACAGGTGTTCCTTTCTCTTCTTCCTTCCTTCCTTTTATTTTTATTTATTTGTATTATCATTATTAGAGATACAAGCTGCTTTTGAATTCTTTATACAGCTCCTACTAGCCTAGAACTTGTAGTATTCTGCTGCTGGCCTCACATGTTGAATGTGCATGCTTACGCCACTGCTCCTGACACAGGACTCTTTCATAATATACGAGCTATTGTGGAGGAATGACACGGTGTCTGAGAACCCAGTACACAAGAATTGAGGTTAGATCAAGAAATCAAATGACCACCTTAAGACTTCTTTATTATATATCAGTCTGGAATTGGCACCCCTGCTAGTGTACAACTGTACAGAGCTGGTAGGGGCTTGGGCTAACTAGAACTGAAAATGCCAGTGTACTAGTACCGTCCACTGGGTGCCAAAAAACTAAAGGAAGGGCTTTATGTTAGCCAGGAGTTCCCCAAAGCACATGAAGCCAGCCCAGGATCAGGCTCTATCCCTCAAGACACCCTGGAAAAGGCACAGGGATACAGACAACCCAACAGCGACCTGCTAAGTATGGCATGAAGACTTCTTGTTTCATAAAGTGGCCCTGGGATTCCAGGAAGTGTTCAAGATGGAAAGGGGGTGGAGGATCTCCCAGGTGCTCTCATCCTTCATCACCATGGTCAGGTTGGTGATGTTTCCCAGCAGGAGGCACAGAGTATGAACCTGGGGTCAATGGGAATACCAAGATCCTAGCTACTAAGGTCATACGCATAAATTCTGCCCCTAGAGGTTTCTTGCCCCCCCCCCGAAGAGCCCCATAGTTCTCCTTGCCCAACCCTGTGTCTGTGTGTAGTGCTTTCTAAAATCGTTTAGCACTTTCATTTGTTCTCTCATTTCCTGGGAACTCTATCGGCAATGGCCGCATTACCGTACATGCACTCCTATCAGTATGCTGGAAATCCAGAATGAGGTAGCCTTTATTTGTGGTGGCTATGCTAGGGAGGAGAGTCTGTGATTAACTAGGGGATAAGGAAGCCCTATACTTCAATTTCCTAAGATGTCACATGGGACAAATTCACTGGTATTTTATCCCCTAAAGTGGTGCACCTCATGGATCGTAGCAGTGGCGAAGGGCACACAAGCTTGGGTGCTTTCTGTGGAGGCCACACCTGCCCCATGATGCCACAAGCCTCCCTTTGGACATAGCCTGGAGACAGCATATTCCCTCAGTGAAAAAGTATAGAGATTCCACCCCAATGTTTTTATCTCTGTGTTGAGGGCTGATCCATGTGAGAAAAATACCCATTACTTTTGTGGAAATCTGGGTCAAGCCAGTGCTAGGAACCACACGTGTCACAAGTCTGGGACTGTAACAATAGTTTTGCCTCCAACCTCAGCCTTACACCACATTATCTAAGGGCAGGATCATGCACAGAACACAAACCAACAGGGTCAGCAACCACAAACAGGTTATCATCGAAGTTGCTCTTGGTGTTCCTCCTGTCCTGGGCCAGGCAGACAGTGGGTTCAGGAACATAAAGAAGTCCCATAATTGTTTGTTTTCAGGCAGACCAGGTACCAGGTTACTGGCTTTAAAAACAGACATACAACCCACCAGACACTGATGTCCACAGTCTCTCATTTTTTCCATCTCAGCCAGCAAGGCATCAATAAGGTCGAGGATGCTATTTTGGGTATCAGGCCATCTTACACCCTGCCATTAGCTCATCCAGCAGGGGTGCTTTCTGCCTAGGGCAGACTTTGCCAGGCAGTCCTGGGATGTGCAGAAGCATCAGGAATGTATTCAGCACTGACACCCAGAAAGGGTGTGGGTGCTCCTGTGTTCACTGTTCACCAGGACCTGTCTCAGTTCCCAGTTTAGCCCAGTATTAACCTATCCGTCTTCCCCAACCCATCACTGGTCTCATCTCCAGTTCTAGACTTAAGAGTCCCTTACAGTCTTGGTTTATCAAAATAACTTATTCCAGCTTGCAAATCTCAAAGGCTGGTGTGGCCATCACATGGAAGTACAGACCCTCAACTTCTTTGGAGTCTTAGACTTGGGCTGTCCCTCTCCTTCCTACTGCCTGTGCAGCTCCACAGCATCCTTCCTGCATGAAGCTGGCTCTACAAGACTCCTGTGAGCACAGTGGTACCTTCTGAATGAAGACAACCCTCCATGTTTCCTTCTAGCAGATCCAGCACCCAAACAAAACATATGGGTACACTCTCAACAAGCCACATTGCAGATTGACCTAGGATTGTGTTAGGGCTGAATGGGAGTCCTGGAAGTGAGGATGTGGGTTAAGTTGACCTTATTCCACACTCTGGCGCCTCTCCCTCCTTTCCTTGTGTCCTTTAGTCCATCACCCATTGGCCTGTCAACTAGTACTGAAGCAGTGAGTATTCTCAGTCATTAACTGCTCCAATGATTTCTTGTGTAGGTTGAAGCTGTGCAGGGTTAACACAGTATACCTGTGTCAACAGCTGCTCCTGTCACTTCCAGTTCATGGGATATGTGATGGTTTGAAAGAAAATGACACCCCATAGGCCCATAGGGTGTGGCACTATTAGGAGGTGTGGTCTTGGAGGAAGTGTGTGCCACTGAGGTGCTGCTTTGAAGTTTCAGATGTTCAAGCTAGGCCCAGTGTGTCTCACTCTCTTCCTGTTGCCTGTGGATCCAGATGTAGAGCTCTTGGCTATCTCTCCAATACCATGTCTGTGAGCATGCTGCCACTTTCCACAATAATGGACTGAATATCTTAACTATAAGCCAGTCCAAATTAAATGTATTTCTTTATAAGAGTTGCAATGCTCATGGAATCTTTTCATAGCAATAGAACCCCTAAGACAAACAGGGTACCACATGTAATGGGAATGTAAGCAAGTATCCCTGGTGGTGCATCCTATTCCCAACATCGCTCTCCACCTCTGGGCTCAACAGCCAGCCCCACCCTGAGCCCCTCCTCCATCCCTTCCACATACCATTTCTCTGTTTTAGACTCCACTGTAGAATCCAGTAGCTTTTATTGTTATCACTCGACTACATCACCATTCCCATTAGCCTCTGTTCTGGTCACTAACACTTCTGTGCCATCTTTGCTAGCCNCCCAGCCCTTTGTCTTTGGATGGGAACTGGTGGGTGGTCTAGGAAGCTCTCTCCACCTTTTAGCAGCACCTCCTGTATAGTTTACAATCTGTTGATTACAACCAATGGCATCCAGGGTAGCTGTAGGATAGTCACCTCTCTGAAGCAGTACTGCAGCTAAAGCAGAAGATGGGAGCACTTACCAAGAACCCCAGCAGATACAAGGACCAGACCTGCCACATGTTGTTACTGAACCCAGGGTCTCAGATATTCAAAGCAATGCTCAATCACTGAGTTGCTTCCCCAGCCTGAGATATGTTGCCATGTCGCTGGGAATTGTATTATCTAAGCTCAGCAAAGGTATTAGCTGTGATTACCAGCAGTGACCTTGCCAGAACCAGTATACCTGTCCTCAGTTTCTTGAGGTACAAGACCTACATAACATTGAGACTTGACCAGTCCCAGCACCTCTTTCCACTGTTTCCTGACTGAAATCCTGCTCTAGACCCTGACATATCTCCACCACCATCAATACCCAAACAAATCCTTTGACGTGATCAATGACTCAAGCCTTCATCATGTCTGCTGCCTCTGACTGGATCACAAATCAGTTTGCACAAGAGCACAGTTTGCCCCTACGTCTTAGTCTTTGTCCTCCTATACTTCTGCTCTTGGAAAATGAAGACTGTTCTCGGATCCTGTAATCCCTTTCTCTTGGAGAATGTTTGTGGATTCACTGCATGCTACTAAGGGCACCATTACCTCTGCTGCCTTCTATTACCAACTCCCCCACTTTGTACTAGTGGTAGTTATATTCTCAACATACCTTTAATTAAAATTAAAGGAGGCTTGTGCCTTCCAAGGATTATGTGCCAGGTATTGCTGTCATAAGTCCTCCCCAGGATCCACAGAGGTGGGAGTTTTCATGCTACAAGAGCAGAAAAAAGTAAATGTGGTGTCACACTATACTGCAATACTACTTGCTCTGAGCTGCAGTTCTGCACTGCTTGCACATGACAATCTATTGGTGGCCAATATGGATTTATTATTTTAGAAAAATTCAAACTGCCCATAATCTGGGACCTCTATCATGGGGTGAAAGGCACAATGTACTTACTGGTGGGCCCTCTGGACATTGTAATTAGACTGGACTTCAAAAGTATTGCACTGATAAGGTGGATTGAGTCTACACCTGAGCCCGATAGGCTTCACAGGGAGGGCCTGTAAGACCCAAACCCTTTCATGAGAATTTTATAAACCAATTATGGAGCTGTTGCAGCCAGCCCAGGTCCATCTTAAGAGGAGGAAACTTCCAACTCACACAGCTCCTCCCCAAGAGTGTCAAATACAATATGGCAGTCTCGTGAATGGCAGTCCCAACAACTATCACTTGGGGGAGCTAGAGATCAAAGACAGTGGAATGTTGGAAAGTAGGCCCAAACTCACAGGGAATTTTTTAATGGGCAGTTTCTGTTTTGCCAGTTGTAAAAATTGTGGATATTAGCTCCCGAATAACATATATAAATTCAATGCCACTGAAATACATAGAAACCATGGCTAGGATGTATATAATTCTAAAACTATCGCAAGTCTAAAATTTAAATATGCACTTAAAAGAGGGGCTGGAGAGATGATGGCTCAATGGCTAAGAGCACTGACCTTACAGGACTTAGGTTCAGTTCCCAGCACCCACATTATCGGCTCACAACAGTTCCAGAGGCTCTTCTGCCCTCTTCCAGCCTCCACATGTACTAGGCACACAACAGTTCCATAGACAAAGAATGAAATAAAATTTAAAGTTTTTAATGAGTATTGGAAAGAGTCTACTACATACCTACAAGCATAGTCAAAATAAAAGACACCTCCAGGTGCTGGTGAGGATGTAAATCAACAGAACTTCCATTCATGGGTCATGAGAATATAAATGGTATATTCATTTGAAAAGAAGTTTAGCATTGCTTACAACAAAACATATCCTCATCACATGACACATTAATCTGAAAGCTTATACCTACACAGGAACCCGCACAGTATTTATGGCAGGTCTACTCAAAATTGCCCAAATTGGAGGCAATCAAGATATCCTTGGGCAAACAAGAAGCTAGAAAAACTGGGCATATCTAGACAATGGAGTATTTTTTGGCAGCAGCAAAGAAATAAGTTGTATATCCATAAACATGTGAAGAAACCATGAATGTGAATTACTAAATTGGAAGCAGCCAATCTGAAATGGCTACATACATACATATATGTCTCTAACTATATGACAGTCTAGAAAAGGAAAAAACTATGAAGATGATAAAAAGATCACTGGTTGTCAGGTTTGGTGAGGAAACAGAGGAGCAGTTGGCACAGCTGTTTTGGGTGGCAAATTGTCCTGTAAGAGACCGTAATGGGGATACACGGGCGTCGTCCCCGGGCGTCATGAATTTGTACAAATCCACGAAGCATACAGCACCAAGAGCAAACCCTGATGTAGGTGCATCACTTCCAACAAACATGCTCCTCCACTGGTGACATTAATAACGGGACAGGCTGCACATGACTGGAGGATATAGGTACATCGGAGCTTATCTTGCATCCAATAGGACAGTGAACCAAAAGCTGCTTTTAAAAAATCTATTACAACACACATGCACTGACCTTAGAAACTGCAGGAGCTGAAAGGCACAGTCAGCTAGGGTACTGCAGACATCAGAAAAGTGTCATCAAGAGGAGCCCAACAGGGCCACTGCCCACCTCAGACTCTTTCTGAATCCAGTTTAAGGAAAGACATGCTCTGGTATCATCAGCAAATGGAAAGGCAAACAAAGGAACAAAAGGCAAAATGACTAACATCTGCTGTCAGGAGAGTATTTTCCTCAAGATATATATTTTTCAAGTTTTATGACTTAGTCCTTGACACCTGAAATCTATCAACTGCATTTTAGTTGTGTTTATCATTTCTATTCAGGTCTTGTGCAGCTGCCTGAGCAGGGTCCCAGGGCTGACAAAGCACACCACTCACATCCAAACCACCATCCAGGCAGGTGAGGTGAGAAATGGACCACACTGCTTGGTATAGTCATTAAAGCAAATTAACCCGCCATTTCTGTGGTCCTGAATTGATGAACACACTAGAACTCATTTATAAATACTTCCAACTCAAAACACTATTTCCAATATTTCTTCTGTTCTCTTAAAAAAAAGTCCATTAACATTGAATTATACATTTACAATTCTTAAAATTAATGCCGATTGAGAATATATCATGTCAACTTCAAAAAGTCAGAATGGTCCCATGGGGCAGAAAAGAACCCTGGGTCTGGTTTCAGGCTTTGCTGACAAGGACCACTTACTTAGAGAGGCCAGGGGACAAAGGACTGATGGTGGCCTCCTGGGGAATAAACAGAACCAAGGTCCCCTTTGGGAGGCTGATCCTGAAGAAGGAAGAGACACATTCACTTAAAGTAAATGAAAAATGACACAAGGTTAAAATGAAGTTTATTATGTTTTTGACTTTTTTGATTTTTTTTTCGATTTTTGTTTTTTTAAATAAAACTGTTTGTAAAACAGCTATTTTATCCCCACGGCAGAGTGACCCCTGAAAGATGCACATATCCCTTCTTAAGGCCTTAACAAGATTTTTTTTTGTACTTTTTTCTTTTTTTAAAACTCATATATTTAAAAATTATACAATTTACAAAACAAAACAATACAACATAAAGATTCATGTAGCATGGGGCCACACATCTAACAAGCCCCCTTTTCCATTATAAAAATGAAAGCAATAAAGTATTAGAGTGGGTGGTTCTGGCCAGCTTTACCCACCCAAATGGTTCACACGCTGTTTCTCTCCCAGACCTGGCCTATTTCAGCAGCAGAGGCCTGGGCCTCCATGGGTTCCAGCTACACGGAATGTGTCAAGGAAAGAGGGCGCCAGAGGGAAGCCATTCCTTAGTTTATCTGTTGCTGTGGAGCCACTTTACCTACTTGGTGTAGCCACAGTGATCCAGGACACAGACATGACCTTGGGGCATCTACCAATTCTACCACCACCACCCCCAAAATAGAAAAAAAATTAAAAAAAGTGTTTCTGGAAAGGAAAAAAATTTATTTTTGAGTTTAAACATCATTCCCCCACTTTTGAAAATGACCATCCCCATTCTGCCCTCCCCACAAACCTCCCCTGTGAGACAGACTGACCAGAGGAAAAGTGGTATCATTTGTCTGTTCCTTCAGTCCTGGTCTAGTGTTCACTGAATTGTTGTGAGACAGGCTAAAGATCAAAGCCACACCTCATCCTTTATGAGATGAGTTTGTTCAATTCAATTTCACATTTAAATTTCACTGTCATTGGAACAAATTTTGAGTTAACTAGATAATTTTAAAATAGAGTCAAAAGGGATAGCGCACCTTTCATTTAAACAAAGTCTTTCCAGACTAAAAATAGATTTATATATATATATTTTTATCCCTCCCTTTTAACCCCCCTCCCCATCAGCCCCCTCCCCCTCCCCCATATTGTCACTATGGAGATTGTGTCCATGGAAACAGCCATTCCAACATCTTGTGTCTTTCTTTCCTGTGGTGTCACCAGTTTGAGTGTGATGTGAGAACATAGGAAGGAAGTGCTGGCATGGGCAGGGCAAAGTGGGGTGTGGTTGCACAGCAGGAGGATTCCATTCCATCATGTGTGTCCACCACCTTCTCATCTCCACAGTCTCACCTGGAAAACAAGCAGGAGACAGTGGGTGCTGTGAAGGGCTATATGGTCTCAGCACAGCTGTGGTAGCAATGGGAGGATATGAGTTTCAATAGGTATCTTACACTCACACCTTTCTGTAGATGGTGGCTGGTTTTGAACACATCCAAGATCAATGCTAGCACTATCATGAGGCTTTGGACCAAACATGGGGAAAGACAGCAGTGATTTAAGCTAATGGGCCTTACATGGAAGGGATCAAGAAAAAAGATAATCTTCTTCATCTCTTTCTCAAGTCTCTCCTGTTCTCACCACCAATAGATAAACTTCAGAGTAGAACCCAAGTCCTGCCTCCACAAAGCTTACCAAGAAGCAACAGCTAAGAAGGCTGGATTGTGTGAAGGACCTAAGAATGTATCATTCCTAAGCACACATGCACACACCTGCCCTTTACAAAAAGTCCAGTAAGGAGGAAGGCACTTTGCAGTATAGTGCAGCCCGAGACTCCAGCTCTGGGAATACAGGTGTTTTACCATGGCACTAAGGTAGCTTGAATCCATCTTCAAGATGAGAAAGCTCAAGTTCAGGGAGGTGACACTTGCAGCCCAGATCATTTGGTTAGTTCAATGCAGGATTTGGGTGTATAGTTACCCAATCCTTTGCTAACTAGGTTTCAAGGACTGTGTTTCATTGTATGAGACATGGCTGAGAATAGGTAATTAGGCTTCCTGTGAGTTTTCTGTCATTCCAACCTGAAAACGGTAAATATTCTCTTTAAATTTTACTGGGCATGTGGCTACTGTCCATAACCACAGCAGTTGAAGGAATAAGGAAAGGGAATCTTGAAAAACCAAAATGATTATCACTAAGAATGGGAATGTGATAAGACTAACTCAGTAGAAGAACTCTTATGTGGGACTTGGGTTCTACTCTACAACCACAAAACAATAAGCACCTGATGTTCAGCAAGGAGAACAGAGAATTCTCTTTGGACTCCCCACTGTGGCCTGAACCTGAGAGGGCTTCCTTTGTATCCTTCTCCACCAAACTCTAAGCCTGACTTCCAACTGCAGCAGGCATCACACAGCTCAATTATGCCAGGATTCAGAGGCAGACTCTTCTCTGAAGTACATGTGATCCCTACCTAAAGAGGAATCAAATTCTGACTCAGTACTGATTTATGGAATCGGGGAAATGTAATAGACTAAGGGTTTCCTTTTGGAGGTATAACCCCAGCAGCACTTCCCTAGAAGAAGCTAGGATTGAGGTGGCACTCATTCATCTGTGGATGGGCTGCATTGTACTTTTTTCATCTCTTGGTGACAGAGCAGGGCAGGATGCCACCCCTTTCTTTCCATGGCTGTTTTGTGCAGGGCATATGGGTAGGTGGCATTCTTAGCACTCAGGACAGACCATCACTTCAAATGATGGTTTCTGTTCCCTGTCTACTACGTCTCAGGGCCCAGCAGAGAAGCCACATTCAGGAGTTCTTCTGTCAAAAGACTGTCTAAACCTGCAATGAACCCAAAGAGTAACAATCTTTCTTTGATTCCAGAGAGGGTTTCTTTGTGTACCCTTAGCTGTCCTATAACTAGCTCTGTTTTTCAAGACAGGGTTTTTCTGTAGCTTTGGAGCCTTTCCTGGAACCAACTCTGTAGATCAGGCTGGCCCCAAACTCACAGAGATCCACCTGTCTCTGCCTCCCAAGTGCTGGGATAAAAGGTGGGCATCGTCACTGCCTGGGAGGTTACTATCTCAAAACCACAGGCCTACCATGATAAGATGCTTTCTCATCCTCAGAAATAGATGGGAAATGGCCTATTGGGCAAGTATCCAAAGACTTTACCTCTCTTACATTCTTAGCCTGGTGAGGACAGGTGCACAAACCCCACATGTTGAAGCAACATCTTCTAGTCCCTAGCACTGGGTATTATCTGCTAGATAGAGCAGTTTTAGTTCTCAGAAACACACAAGTAGGTAGCATGCAGTGCCAGTGTGCTCTGTATTTGCCAAGGCCTTGTCAAATCCTCCTGAGTTCATCACTGTTATTTCTTTTACACTGGAAACAGAAGCATAGAGATACTAAGTAGCTTTAACCTCAGTCACAAAGCCCCTTTCACAACATTCTGTGTGAAGAAATGGGCTACCAGTAGGTCAGAACACATGCACACTCACTGTCCCATCTCTGCTTTGTGTGACTTAATAGTGACTCTCTATCCTGAGCACGAGTATTCCTTGAGGACAGTGGTTTGTTTTTGTCCCTCACCACTGAGGCTTCAATAACTGATTGGCCTTTAAAGAACAATGACTGACCTCAATGTAACAACTGAACAGATAAGCCTAGAAAAGAGTTTTTTAAATTGTGTCTGCAAAGAATATTCCAGATATTATGACTGCACACAGGGTATGCTCTTTTACTCAATAGATGACTGCTGCAAACCCCAACAGACTTGAAACCCATCCCCCACATGAAGGTCAGGTCTATTATGGCCAGATACCAGCCCATGAAGGATGGCGTTAAAACTGTTCAGTCTTTCTGCTCAAAGTCCATTCGGCTTCCAGTCTAGAGCTGGAAACATCTAAGAATGAGTAGGGACGATAACCAAGGTCCCTGAGAGATGGGTTCCCAAGGCCCAAATTTTCTAAAACTCAGGCTAGAATTCAGGTTAAAATCAAGTTCCAAATGAACTCATTTTTACTTCACCCAAGCCTTCTAACACACACTTACTTTGGGGATCTATCTCATGTTCCCCTTAGAGTTCAACTCCAACCATCAGCGTCAATATAGAGGCTCTTACAGAGACTGCAGAGCCTACTTAGGCACAGTGGCAATCAAGTGCATAAGTTCCACTGAAGGTCAATACAATTCTCCAAAACCTATATACGAATCTCCCCACCACTTTGTCCTGAGGGCCACAGCACTGTACCAGAAGGATTATGCACAGCCTGTAAATCTCAACAGCTTCTGTAAGTGCAGAGCTGACAATGTCTTGTAAGTCCAGTCTTCTTGTGCCCCAAGAACAAATAAAGTGGTTCCAATCTGTCTTTCACACTGTGCTCTGCTCCAGGCATTGCTAACCCTACTCTCTGCAAGAGGAAGGCATAGAGAAAAAGCACAATAGCAATGCACTCACTATCCCCACCAGTGAGTCGTGGGGAACCCACATCTGCATCCACAGCAGAAAGCAAACAGCCTTCTCTGAAATTAGCACCTGAACTACCAACTAAACATTTTCTTGGAGGAGGAAAACCACATACTCTTAGATTAATTCAACTGTTCTTCAAATTAACATTGATTTTTTTTCAGAAATGGAAAAACCTCCCAGTTGTATCCAGGAAGAGGGCACACTCCACAGAGAATATGCCTGCTATGTCTGTGAGAAAAGAAGATCCTCCCATTTAGAGAACGATACCTCAATATAGCTAGTCCCTCTACCCACTGTGCAGAGCCCACATCACAGTGATTCTGTTCTTTTTACACCTTACTTTTTTTTCATCTCTCGGTGACAGAGCAGGGCAGGAAGGGTAAACCAAGCTTCCAGGGCCCATATCTTCTGAACTGCTTTCTCATGGCTGCACAAAGACACTCACTACAATCAGTTTAATCCCTTGACATTGTTAAAAATCCACATAAAGGTCTGCGGCCATAAGAGGCCGGAGGCTCGGACACACATGGAGCTTGGTGAGGAGGTGGTGGGAGCCCAACAGGCCCCAACTCACCTGTGCTTGCTGTCCATTCCCACGTGCACATTGCCCCCCTCACCCCCGCTCCGACTGCTCTGTGCTGAGGCTGCCTTTCACGGTCTTGTTCTGTAAGGGGAGGAGAGGGCACGGAAGGGGAGGCTGACGCCGGCCAAAGCCAAGGGGAGACAAGACAAAAGGACAGAACAGAAAATACAGAGTCGGAACCAGGGAGGGTAGCGGTAAGGAAAGGAATGACACATGGAAAAGGAAATAAAAAGCAGAGTCAGTACTGAATGACAAACAGGAGACACCCAGATGGGGCTTTCTGAGGCAAAATGTGATCACAGGTAAAAATAGAATGTTGTCGGACCCTGAGATCCACTTCTGAAAGTATTCTTAGAAAGAAACATAAGAGTCTGCCAGGAGCATTCTGAGGGCAATTTTCTACAGATGACTCCTTCGTTTTTTGTTTTTGTTTTTTTTTTCCTGGTCCCTTTTGAGGACTGAGTGGTCAATGACCACCAGATGTCAGTGTAACCTCAGCTAGACAGGTGCAAGTGCAGGAAACATGGGCAGCAGAGCTCTCTACCCTGACCCTCCTCCTTCACCCCATCTAGCCTTCTGTGGCATCTCAAAAAATGAGTTACTCTCATCTTTCCACCTTTCCTAAAGGGAATGACCATGAAAGCACCGCTTAAACACACTGGGAAATGCGTCAGTGGTAACCCATCCCTATACATCTGCTATGCTACTTGGGAGAGAATGAGAGCTTCCCCAAGCTCTGGAGTTGACTCTATTTCCTAGCCAAAGATATGTTTCTGTACCAGGCCCTGCATCGACTCACTAAGAATTGATCCATGAACTGGGTGGAGTTCTACTAAGCTCAAGTAGGAAGCAGTAGTTTCACTGAATCTGATCTTCTAATTTCTTGTATTAAACAGACAGACATCCCCCACAAAACACCATACCTCTTCCCATCTTACCATGAAGGGGTGTTGGCCCCATGCCCCAGGGATTCTTTTATCTTTGTGCCCCCCTAACTTTCAAAGACTAGGAGAGAGCTTCAGCTAGAGGTATATGTTGGTTGGACAGGCATAGGCCAAGCCTTTCAATGCTTGGGACTTTAAATATTTCAAGGGGAATTACCCTTATTCTCCAGCTACACAGCCAGTCTCACTTAAGAGTGCAGATGTCTATGACTCACCTTGTGCTTGGGGCATCTCACCGAGAAGTTCTCCTCATGCAGCAAACAATCTACAAAACCAAGGAGACAGTCAGATGAGCCTGTGCGTGCTCAACCAAAGCAGGGCTATACTGGCTGAACTGATAGAAAGGCACCTAAGATACCTCAATACTGACTTATTTCCTTTCTTATTTCTGAATGTACATATGCAATACTCTTTATTTAAATGAAAAAATGAAAGTAGTTGCATTAAAGTCAGATGCCATGGGACACATACACTTTTTCCTAGTTTTGTTATGTTTAGTGGGTTTTCTAGGGAACTGCCACGGGGTGCTCACATGGCAGCTGGAGTTCAGACCCTGTCTTGCTATCTTTCTAATAAGAAAACATCAGTGACATCCAAAATCATCTATGATAATAACATGTTATCAAATAACAAAAAAATTCATATTTTAAAGTAGTTGATGATAAGGGTAAACAACCATGATATAGTTTCACAAAAATCACTCCAACAACCAGGATATACAAATATGTAACTAAGCCTTAAATTTCATTAACATTTTTTTGCTGGGTGGTGGTGGCACACACCTTTACTCCCAGCACTCAGGAGGCAGGTGGATCTCTGTGAGTTTGAGGCCAGCCTGGTCTATAAGACCTAGTTTCAGGACAGGCTCCAAAGTTACAGAAAAACCCTGTCTTGAAAAACCAGGAAAAAAATTTTTTTTACGTATATTTAAAAAAGGACTGAGCTGGGTGGTGGTAACGCATACCTTTAATCCCAGTATTTGGCAGAGGGAGGTGGCTCTGTGAGTTAGAGGCCAGCCTGGTCTACAAGAGCTAGTTCCAGGACAGGCTCCAGAGCTACAGAAAAAACAAACAAACAAAAAAAAGACTGAAATGAAATCTTCCAAAACATAACAATGACTCATTTGTAGGAAGAAAGGGGTGATTTCCACTAGAGATTTCTCTCTGTATTTCCAAATTGGCAATACTAAATTAACCATCAAAAATAATCTCTAAAATAAGTGTTCAGCTAACCTCACAGGATCCATAGAATCAATACAAAACCTTTTCAAAAACAACAACAACTACCTGAAATACAGTGACTCCCACCCCTTTTACATCTATTCAAAAGAGTCAGTTTTCAAGACAGAATGGCGACCAAGCCTGGAAGCCTGGCTGTCACCTGCATCCCACAACCCCTAGAGACACAGGAAGACACTTCTGACATGATCACACAATAGGCATGGTACACTTCAGAGGGAAAACAAAATCCTATAAGGGTGATTTTAATTCCTGGAGTGGAAAAAAATGATATATTGCAACTTTTAACACAGTGACAAGCATGCCTGATGGCAGCCAAGAATACATGTGCCTTCAAGTAAATCCAGCTTTAAGGCACAAGAATAGTGTATAGAACAGGGCAGATAAATATAATTAATGAGTTCACTCTCTATATCACAGCTCTGAGAAACTGACAGCCAGGTCACTGGTACAAGATGTGGTGGCAGAATGTTAATAAATATTGATCACACACTCTCAGAGAGCTCTCAGGCACCACAGCAAGAAGCTGTGGTACTTACCTTAGTAAGTTTACTATTTAACCAGTTTAAAATGAGACCCAGATTAACAGCCTATACAGCCACAAATTTCAAATGTAATAGTATATAAGAATCAGAGGAAAACACAAATGAAAACTTCTCAGGTCTCTCAGTATTACCACCTGCCTATGGAGTCTCAGATCATCTTAACTACAGAGTGAGCTATCAGCTTTCTCAGATCAAGGTCCAAAAACTCAGCTAACCTCCAGGCTCCTCCCTCCAACATGCAACAAGCATAGCAGTAAGCAAAATATGTTAATTAAAAACCCACAAGTTCATAGCATGACCAAGACTCCTGCTGCTCCAATCTGCCAGTGAGTTTAGAACAGGAGGAGGCAGACAACTGAAGTTCAGGGAAGCATTCTCTTCTCACCTGGAGTCTCCAGCAGACTGTGCCTCCAATCTCTAGGCCCAGTCAAACATGGCACCTGTGAAGGTTGGCCACCATAATGCCACAGGGTTTACAAAACCATCCAGGGTAGGGACCGTGTCAGTTGCAAAAGGCACCATCAGAGAGGCACAAGTGGGTTCATTCATCCTTAGAGTAACAGAATAGTGTGACCAGCTATGACAGGCAATTAATAAAATGTTTCCTAAAGTTAGAAAATGTTTCTTTCTGAGTTAAAAGAAAAAAATAGTCACAACTAAAATAATATAAATATACATTACTTGTGGAGATGGAATTCTCCTGAAGAAGTCTTACAGAATGTGTCTACCTCTGCCCTTGCAGAACCACTGCTCTGTTCTCTTCTCATACAAATCTGTGAATCATGAGGAATTGTAATTCCACTCTTAGCAAAAGTCAGAACATATGTAGAAAGCTCAGACACTAGAAGGGTAGAGGGGAGATTATGGTCTCCAACAGCCCCAGTGCTACTGAGGTAAGAGTAAAGGGTACAAACAAGTGTAGTGACAGGTGTCTGGTCCCCATATGGTCAGCCAGTAACAATCACCTGATTTTTTTTAAGACCATGACACTACCTTGCAGTCCACAGGGCCCGGTCACAATTCCTATAGGGTAGAAAGCAAAGCAACAATTCATCAGATCACATGAGCTAGAAAAGACTCACAAAGTGGACCAGTCAACAAGATGGCTTCCAGAAACAAACACCACCTCCATATCACCTCTAGGAGAGAATAATTTCATTAACCTCTAAGCTTAAAGGCCGGGGTTACTTTGCTCAGTATTTCCTAACAAGGTCCATAAAGCTCAGGTACACTATCCACACATATATACACTATCCATATAAACATATACACCATCCATATACATATATACACTATCCACTGTCCTTTGGATTCCTTGGTGCTAGACATAGGCAGGCACCAGCTTGGCTAGCCACCTCAGCACATCATCCTCACACTAGTAGAGATGGACACTACAGCCTGTGGCCACTCCTAAAGCACATGGAGGAATGAATCCTCAGAGGTGATAAAGCCCCTCCCAGAAGAGGCCCAACCTTTGTGTTTTGTCATGAACCCACCCCTAGGCTCTGACCCCCTTAAAAATCGAAGTCTTCAGCAAACAGAAAAATGTCCAGCTATGTTTCTTCATGAGAGTTAAAGAAAAATGTCCCCAGGCAAGATGCTTCACATACAGTAGAATTATTAATGAGCTACTACAGTCTTATTCCTTGTCTCAATTGTTGTGCTGTTTGTATTAAACATTTTCCTAGAATCAGAACTCGTGTTCTTATTACTATATCTTCTATCTGAAGACAAACTCTCCTGTAACGTTAACAACCAACACAGAAAATCTAATGATGGTGTCAGAAATGTGGGACTACACTAGGTGAGGGAGTTGCAAGAGTCACAGGACCATCTGAAACAAAGACTCTACTTTCATGCAGGCACTCAAACATGAAAGTTCTTCCAGAGCTATTAAGAATTTTTCAAAGATTTGGATGCTGGCAGCAAGGCAGAGATGAAAACGTTATACTGTTACTCCACCAATAAATTAGGGCCACTTATACCCAGAGACTTCTCTTGATTGTGAGGGGAAAAACAACAACAACAAAAAAACACAATCAGGGTCAATGAACACACCTTCCCTAAATATAAGACATATTACACAGAACTCTTGAGGAGACAATGGAGTAAGCACAAAAATCCATGTCTGCAGAGCTGTGCAGGACTCGAGGTCCTTGCAATTTGGATCATCAAGACTGATGTAAAGCTGCATCTCTGATACCAGTTCTGCACTCATAAAGAGCCGAGTACAGCTGAGGCAGTCATAACATACCTCTGAACCAGAACCTCTCTTGTTGGAAACTTGGCTAGGTTTGTTAAACAGACACATTATGGGATTAATAGGGGTAGAAGTGGAATGAGGAGTTTGGGTAGGCACACATGCAAGACTGGAAGAAAAAGAGACAGGAATCATTTATTTACTCTCAGTGGAGGTCTTGCTTTTGATGAGGTGGATTGGCAAGCTTCTATTAGAAGAAAGGTGTTCCTACTGCCATCTCCTAAAACCCCTAGCCATACTGCCTGAGCTTTATTAAGATCTATTCTGCTATGAGCCATACACAGCTATTTGATTTTAACTTTAAAATTTTAATTTCCACCAGGGGGTTTTGATACACACTTTTAATCCCAGCACTCAGGGAAAAGAGGCAGGCAATAGAGGCAGGCAAATCCCTGAGTTCAAGGCATTCTGGTCTACAGAGTGAGTTCCAGGATAGTGAGGACTACACAGAGAAACTCTGTCTGACAAATAAAACTTGCTTGGAATCATTGGGCAGAGCTTGCCACTAGCTGATCATAGAGGCTTGTAGAGAGGAGACAGGAAGCAGTAAAGTGGGGCTGAGAGAGGATCTTGGCCCTTTTGGACAGAGGAACTTGAGAGCTAAGAAGTAAATGGTGACTGCTACCTGTTCTCTGATCTTTCAGGTTCTTACCCCAAAATCTGACTCCTGATTTTTTACTGATGAAGGTTAATTAAAGTTTCATCTGGTGCCCAACTTTTGGGGCAACAATTCACAAAATAGTCACTTGCCCGAGGCTTTGCAGCCACAGTATCTGCCCCAGCTGCACCCGCTGGAGTCACTCTGCTGCTGGCTGGCTGTTCCTCTTTTCCCCCAAGCCATCTGAGCGAGTCTGGGATTTTCCTGTTGCAGCCTCTCTACAGCAATCTCCAGAAGCCCCAAACTCCATCAGAGTTAGTCCCTTGACATGAGCCAGCTCTTCCTTCAGGCAGCTCTGTGCTTTCATTTCCTGCTGATCACACATGCTGCTTTCACATGTTCCTCCCTGTCTGCCTTTCAGATGGCTCTTTGGCTCCTTTCCCATGGGTTGTGGGCTTTCCCTGAACCCTTTCCTCAGGTTGCTGACATATCAGTGGCAGCTGTCCTCAGCCAGGCTGTGTAACACCTGTGTTCTCTGCCTAGACGTGCAACAGCCAGCCTTATACTTGTCATTATCAGCTGTTTGGTGAGACACCTTGGAATTAAAGGGGCAAAACTAGTTTTAAGAGAGATATAGAGACAGATATTTTTTCCTACATCAAAATATGGGAAACACTATTATGATAGAGGAAGTTTAGGTCTCTGTATATAAACCCTTCCACAATGGGTGATTTAAAATGGAACATTCAAATGAGGCAATAATTAACTTAGCTGAGATTTATATAATATCAGTTATAAACATTATTTTGGTAATCGTTTTATCCCTAAAAAAGTTGGTTGATATGAGTGTCAAGACACAGGCCTTAGAAAAAGGCTGCTAAAGAAAATAATGCAATTCTGACTAATAAGCTACAAGCCTTAGAAAACTTACAAAACTTAAAAAACAGAAAATAGAGATATTCAGACAAACATACAGGAACTTAGGGGAGAACCATCCTTACCATTATATTATAAAATTAGAGAACATCCCAAGGTTATCAAAAAAACCAACATTAATTTATCTAGTCACCAATACAGGACCAACTGCCAAATGACAGACATCTCCAAGACTGTTTAAAAGCTCAGTGGATTCCTGTGGAAATTTTAGATTTGAGGAGACTTAATAAAGTGATAATCTCATATGGTATGCATTCACCTTTTGTGAAGTAGATGTTAAATTCATGGTCAACTAGTAACAGAATTCTACCACAAGAACGGAGAGACTTGATTAGAGCAGTACTGGAATCTGGTCCTCAATTATAGTGGAGGAACTGGCGAGGCTAAGACCACTGAACAAAGAAGTAGGGTTAGAAATTTCCCAAGCCCAACTCCTTGGAGAGGGTGGTTACACTGATGTACAAAGACAGTTTATATATGATGAACACACCTTGAGTCTATGCCGTGCAGCAGCTTTGAATGCTTGGAACAGAATTGAAGAAGTCAGAAGAGAAATGAGACATTTACTAAAGTTATACAGGGCCCAAAAGAAACCTTCACTGATTTTTTACAAAGACTGACTTCAATTATAAACAGAATGATACCAAATTCAGAAGCACAAATTAAAAGTGAATCTTTTAATTTTGAAAATGCTAATTCACAATACAAAAGGATAATTGGGCCTTCCTTTAAAGGCAAGGTCAGCACCCATAGAATAATAGATTCGAGCATGATCCAAGCATGATCATGGTTATGAGATTCAGTATTGAATAGGAGAGGTGATTTCCAATAACTTGAAGAAAACCCAAAATGTCAGATGTTTCACTGTAGTAACAGAGTAACCTAAAAAGGGTAGGCAGGGTGTTCCTAGAAACAATGTATTTTCCAGTAATAATACCAAGAGAAGACTCCTGCCTCCTGGAGTATGCAGAAGGTGCAGCAAAGGATAACATCTGACCAATGAATGTAGATCAACAAGGGAATAACAAGGTAACTCTTTGCCATTGGGAAATGCCTTAGGGGGAGGGGGGAGCCCTTTTGCATACCACCATGTCAAATTTGGTTGAATCATTCTCTGTCACCATGGGGGAAACTCCTCCCCAGAGTAATTAAAGGGCTTAATGCCTCCACTGTTAAAAAAAAAAAAAAACACCCAAAAACATAACAAAACAACAACAACAAAAATACTGCTCTGGATTAGAAGATAAAACAAAAATTTCAGGAGAAACCATAAATTAAATATTATAAAGATTAGATTCAAACAAGAGAGATCTCTTGATTAGAAAGAGACTGAGGTGACAGCTCAAGAAACAGCATGACCATTCTAAACTTATAAGACTGACAAATGCTTTTCATTTGATCAGATATAACTTGCCAAAAAGGAAGTTCTCCCAAATTATGGTTGGAACAGGGTTTTGTTTTTGTCTTTTCAAGAGAATGAAGGCATCCAACTAAGGAGCTGAACCACAGGACAAACGAGACATCTGAAGAAAAAGGATGGATCATCCAGAGAAAATGTCCCAAGAAAAAGAATAAATTGGTCTATTGGTACATCACATCTCCAACAGAACAAAATTTCATAAATCTTCCCAAATGTTTGTTTCTGCTGTTCTCTACAGACATAATACAAGTGCTCTTCTTTAGTATCAGTTTAATTAAAAAGTAGAGCTGGCTTTGGAGTTGGAGCATGATTCTCTCCTTCACAAAACCCAACCATGGTTGGTAAAAGGAAAATCCAAAATCTCTTGTCTCAAGTCAGAAGAACCACCAGATAGAAGACAGCAGAAAAACCAAGGGACTCTTCTATCGCCACTAATCTCCTAATTCTTTGGTTTATTTTGACTCTTTAAAATATCTCTTAAGGTATAAATATTATTTCAAAATTTGTAAAATTAATGTATATATTAAACTTTTGTCATATTAATGGTCATATAGAGTACTAACTAATTCTAGAAAAAGGCTTCATCTAGCTTCCTATACATGATTTCAGGTTTGAGTTTCTATCAGGTAACTACGAATTAAGATTTTGTACTCTGGATGTACATAACAAATTATGGTCCTTAAACCTCTTCGAGATCTGCTGCATGACATGTAAAATGTTTAAGTTTTTTGCAGTGAACCAGGACCATTCCTAACAGTAACCTTTGAAGTCTAAAAATGGCGGGTGGGGCCTCACAAGGACGATTCCACCAGAAATAGAATAATGCCACTAAGCTGAAAAACAACACTCAAAGATAGGCTGTGGATTATAAACTGCTCAGGACAATTTCAAGATGGCTAGGTGAGAAAGTCCAGTCTCACAGACTACTCTAGCCAGGACTTAAGACAAGCCCTGCATTTCCCATTACACAGAGACTGGACAACAAATGATATAGATAACTCTTCCAGGATTTGATAATTATCCAAATTTTTTTCAGAGTCCCCTAAAGATGCCATTGCCCCCAGACAAGAAGAAATAATTATAAAACATGATGCCTACATTCCCAAGAGGTGGGGTGAGTGAGTTGATCATTTGGTGGGTTATGAATATTTATCACCATTTAGGGGAGTTGGTTACAGCTTGTTATTGGTAATGGTCAGGAAAAAAAGCTGAAAAAAGGAGATTAGATTCAGGAATGTTGTTCTGAAAAGAAAAGAGGGGGATACAGAAATGATAGGATAAGAGGGTAGATAAATCTACCTTTACACTAAAAAAGGACTACTAGTTTTAAATATTTTACATTGGTTTGAATTTTTGTATACTGAAACCAATATTATTGGTTATTTTTGTCATACTGTATGTTTCTACTCTTATTTATATTTTTGAATATTGATATAAATTTAAAGATTATTTTTGTTAGAAAAAACTGTACATATATTTCTACTCTTGTTCAAGGTATTGTACCTATGCAGCTCATTTAAAAATGTAATACAAATTTCTAGTCCTGGAAACGTATTATCACAAATTATTAAGGATAATAAGAAAATTCAGGTTAGTAGTTAGTCACCTATAACAGTCAAACTTGTAGCCACATTACGTATGTTTTCAAGGTCAAACAGACATATTTTAGGTAGACAGGTGGTCTTCAAACACTTCACAGACCTACAGAATACAACATTTAAGATGTTTTAATAACATATGAATTTTTTTTTTAAATGACAATGAGACATGTCGGCTCCTGGCAGCACCAATCTACTTCAGAGAAGATGATGGCATTGAAGAAACTCCATATGGAGTTATTTCTTCGTAGCCACTGGACAAGAAACTGCCCCTGCCTCAACTGCTGATGGTATGCTGTCTAAATTGGACAAGCACAACACAAAAGAAAGTGCCAAACTTTGCCAAGAAAAAGTGGGACAATACTTCAAAAATCTTGTGTCACAGAAAAGTGTCAAATATTCTAGGCTTGCAGGTCAAAGATACATGGCCCAAGGTTACAGAGAAACCTTGGTGAATGTCCAGGCAGCCAGCTATTTCTATCATTTCTTAAATTTGGGAGTTGATGCTGGGCATTTCTTCTTTACTCGGGTAATATTACATCACTTTCAGGTCTCTGATGTCAAGTTAAAGACTAAACAATTTAATAGTTTTCCATGTTTAACAAATTCAGAAAAGAAACTCACAAAAGAGGTTGTAAAGGGTATATGGTTGAAAGACATTTAAAAGAAGATAGTTTTGGGTTGGTAATGTAAGTCAGGATAGAAAGTGAATTAGGTGCAACACTTTAGACTCGCCAAGAAAGGATAAAAATGAAGCATTTTCTCTGGATTTGTCAAATGCAAATGTACTAGACGTGTAAAAGTAATTATTGCCTATATTTGTATATAGTTACTATACTTACTATATATAGTTTTAGTGTGTTAGCTAAAACCTTCACTTCTTATTTAGACAAAAAGGGGGAAATGTGTAATATTTTGATTGTATTCTGGCAAAAAAAAAAAAAGCTTGCTTGGAGTCAGAGGGCAGA
>LOEQ01001725.1:286168-299963 GCA_001685075.1 Bramus lutescens | reverse complement strand
GACCACAGAGGTTTGAAGGACTGTAGAGAGAGGAAACAGGAAGTGGTAAGGCATGGCTGAGATCCTTTCTGAGATCTCAGAAGGACCCTTTTTGAGAAAGGATCTTAGCCCTTTTGGACAGAGGAAAGAAAGAAGTAGGAAGCAACTGGCAGCTGCTCCCTGTTCTCTGATCTTTCAGGTTCTTAACTCAGTATTTTGACTCCTGATTTTTTGATAGATTAATAGCCCCCACACACAAACACAGTTTCCTTAGTCCCGCTATCCACATTTCAAGTACTCAATGGTCACATATGGGTGAAGGTACCACCTCTCCCCCACAGCAGAAAGGTCTACAACATTTCTATTACTGTGGAACATTCCAGTGAACAGTGTGCTTTTTACCCCTGAGAAACTGTACCAGGAAATAGAAATAGACTGGGAGCTGGGAGCAGCAGCCCAAGGCCCTTGCTGTCTGTTGCAAACCTGGTTGCCATCACAGCTGACATTTAAGGGTAAACATGGGGCATGCCTAAAGTCGAAGTGGTTACCTGTCTAAGTGTACAAGCTTCTGTTGCTGAACAGTCTTTGTGTGGGAGACCACTTGCTCACCTAGGCACTGACTGGGACAGTCAATTACTGCATAATTCCCCCATTCAAAACCATTCCCCAAACTTAATACTTCAGAATTCCCATTTAAGAGAAGCTTCAAGTAAAGAAAACCAGATGTTCTCCTGTAACTACAGGCAACACAATGAATATAAAGAAAAGGAACTGCTAGACTTCAGCACTTAGGAGCAGACAGGAGGATCAGTTCAAGGTTATTCCTCGTCACATAGTGAATTTGAAGTGAACAAGGGCTACATGAGATCATATCTCAATAAAACAAATAGGGAGGAGAAAGAAAAGAGTACAAGTAGAGGTATAAGGAAGGAGAAAGAAAAACAACAGTCCAAAACCCAAACCCCATTAAACAATGGTTCAAGGTTCTTTACTTCCTACCTATCTCCATAGTTAGTGCCGTGTGCTCTATGGCAATGGCATACAAAGGCCTATATTCAACATTTTTAAAAACCTCTATACAATTCTTTTTCTTTTTAGTGTCTCCAATAGTAACTTGGAGAAGAGACATTAGAAAGAAAAGAAGGGCATAAAAGAATGTCAACTCTATACAAATAGTTACCTGGGAAGGAGTAACTTAATTTGGGAAACTGACTCATAAGACTGGCCTATGGGTGTGTCTATAGAGCATTTTCTTGACTACTGACTGACTGATTTTGGTGGGCCCAACCCACTGTAGACAGTGCCACTCCTGGAAAAGTGGTCTTAAGTTATATAAGAAAGCAAGTTAAGGAGGTCAGATGGCTCAGTGCACTGGCTGCAATTCCCAGAACCTGGTGGCTTACAACCATCTGTAAATCGAGTTCCAGGGATCTAATACCCTCTTCTGACCTCCAAAGACATGAGGCAGGCACACGGTGCACAGACATGCAAACATGCATACATATAAAGTAATAAGTTGAAAAGAAAAGAAAGAAAAAGAAAGCTGATCAAGACATTAAAAGCAAACCAGTACACAGCATTCCTCTGTGGTCTGAGCTTCAGTTCCTGCCTCCAGGTTCTTGTCCTGACATTTCTTAACAATGGCCCATGACCTCAGAGTTGTAAAATGAAACAGACCCTTTCCTTCCACAGGTTGGTTTTGGTCAGTCTTATCACAGCAACAAAGAAACTTAACTAGGACACGAAGCATGTAATCCCGCTGCTGGGGGAATGGGAAACAGAGACCAGAGGATCCAGCCCAGCTCAAAACAAGCAACAAAATGATGAGCTCCAAGTTCAGTGAGACCTTGCCTCAAGGGAATGAAGTGGAGCGTGATAGAGGCTCTGGCACCCTATTACACCTACAACTCCCCCTAAAACAAACGTTCCATTACAGCACTTCCTTTTTTAAAAAAATATTTTATTATTTTATTTTATGTGCATTGGTGTTTTTCCTACATACATGTCTGTGTGAGGCTATCAGATCCCCTGGAACTGGAGCTACAGGGAGTTTTGAGCTGCCATGTGGATACTGGGAGGTGAACCTGGGTCTTCTGAAAGAACATCCAGTGCTCTAAACCTCTGAGCCATCTCTCCAGCCCCCACCATTATCTTTGTTAACTCTCCTCTGTTCCTGTACCCCATCTGTCTTATTTCTCCCCTCAGTAACCAGTACTCCGTTTTCATGTCACATGTATTCTATGATTCCTTTTCCCTCCCTACTAAAACCACTTCTCCATTCACAGCCCCCCTTTTAATTTTGGCACCTACATTCACACCCCCCCCACAAACACACACTATAAAAATTAGAATCTAAGATCTGAATGAGAGAAATGTATAGTATTTGTCTCATGCTGTTTCCTTTCATCTACTTTTTTATAATAGTATTTTCTAATTCATCTACAGGTTCAGTGAAATCCCTATTAAAATTTTAATAGTCTTCCTTTTCGCAGAAACATGCAAGTTTATCATATATTTCAAATGGAACAAAGAAGTACCTAAAATAGTGAAAACAATCTTGGGAGAAAAAAAGGCACAAAATTTCCAATTTTCTTGTCCCTATTTTTTGGAGGAGGAGCGAGCATACTTGGAGTCCAAACATGCTAAAGCAAGCATTCTACCATTCCCAATTTCAAAACCTACTGCAAAGCTATAGTAATCATGATAGTGGAATATTGGATAGAGTCAAGAAATAAGTTCACGCACAGTGGTCAAGTGATTTTCAACAAAATGCCAGAATTCAATGACAGAAGAATGGTCATTTCTGCAAACTGAGGTAGGGCAACTGGATAACTGATTACAAAAAACAGATCTGAATTGTTGTTATTCCACAAAACAGTCAAAGACTAAAATAAAAGAACTAAAGTTTTAAAACTCTTAAGAAAAAGACCACCAAAACCCCACTTTGGGTTAGGTGTTTATTACTGTAGGATGTTACCAAAAGAAAAAATAAGATGAATTAGACTTTTTATCAAGAGCCAACTTTTCTTGGGGGTCTATCTTCTCAGTTGGTAGAGTGCTTATCTAGCACACATGATGTCCTGGGTTCCATGTTCAGTATTATGTAAATTAGGCATGGTGGTATACACTTGTAATCTCAGCACTAGGGAAATAGAGACAGGGAATCAGGAGTTCAAGATCATCCTTGACTATATAAGCAAGTTTGAAGCTACTTGGGCTACATAAGACCTTATTTCAAAAAAATACACCTACCTTCAGAAAGGTGAAATGAAATAAAATATTTGCAATCCATGTATTTGATAAGGGGGGCTTAGAATTCTTAATATTTTACAATAAAAAGAATAAAATAATTTAACAATGGGCAAAGAACTGGGATAGACACTTCTCCATAGAAGCTGTACAAATGGCCAATAAATAATAGATGCTTAACATTATTATAGATGTACAAAATCAATCAACAGCAACATAGCATTTCACACCCATCAGGATGTCTACAGTGATAATAAAGACACCTAAGTATGGTTGGTAAAGATTTTGGGAAATTTGAACCCTAATACATTGCTGGTGGGAATGTAATACTATGGCAGTTACCCAAAGGTTAAACATGGAGCTAACATGCAAAGTGAGCTGAAATCCTATGACCATACAAAGGCTTGTATGTGACTTTTCTGTGGCAGCATGACAGTGAAAAATTGAAAACAAATCCCATGTTCATTAACTGATAAAAGGTAAGTCCAACACAGCAATAAATCGTTAGGCAGTGAAAATGAAGTGCTAACACATGCTGCAACATAGATGAACCTTAGAAATCAAAAGTGTGTGTGATCCCAACTTACCTGCGTCAATGGCACATGGGTAATGGTATCGGAAGGAGCAGCCTTTGTTGTAGCAGNAGCCCAAGGTAGCGCCAGCCTCTTGGCAGTGGGAGCATTTCTGAAAGGAAGAAATGAGCACGTCAGTAACTCCAGACCTGCCCCTCTCTTGCAGGCTTTTCTTTATCTCATCTGTTGGACCTCAGCATGGCCTCTGTGGTTAGAGATATCTGTGGTGGTAGGATAGGTTGGTCCATCTCTCAACAGCCACTCATTAACCACACCAGGGGAAGAGATTTAGTAGATTGTCTTACGGCCAGGCCTCATGAATAACTTCAAATCAAACAAAACACACCAAGGCAAATAAGTGACACTATACACGTGGTAGACACACCTGATGTAGCTACTCTGGTACTACCCTACAGTGGGTATACCAGACCTGCCTGTTTTACCTACTCCCATGATCTACCGGTAAATTCCTCTGTTATTATGCACTGCTTGTAGATCCTGCTTCTATTTCTGCCATAGAAATCTTGTGTAGGTGGAGAGTTAAAGTACACACGTACACACACACACACACACACACACACACTCTTAAAATTTAAAGTAGAATTTGGTTTCTTGTTCTTATATTTTTAAGATTTTATTTTTAATTTTTATCTGCTTTATCCCAAATGCCCAATATTTTTTCTTTCCAGAAAATATGGGTTTCTGTACACAAATGATATTTTTATACATGAATCCTATTTTAAATGTACTAGGAAACCTGCCATGAATTTCTGGCTAAGCGAGACACTATTCTCTAATTGCAATGCTCCTCCTTCTCCTTATATGGTCAGATTTTCTTTAAGCAGGGCATATCTCTATTGCCACTTCCATGTGGCTGCTGTAAGTCTCATCCTGTCAATCCCACCAACATTATCAAAATGCAACCACATGTGGCCCTACTGAGGAAAATATGCATATTAGTTATCCTTCTTGGGTGTGGCTATGACCTACCAAGAAAAGCTAACCAGAAGACACAGACATTTGTTCCTGATTCTATGAAAAATAAAGTGTGTGTGGCTCCTTAAACCTTCACATGTGAGCTGGCTAAGCTCCCAAAACACTGGCAGCTGTGGAGCCTAAATGTACACCATGTCTCAGGATGGAATAGTTATGAACTTTAACAATGCGTTCACTTGGTAGAACCTGCACACATCCACTGTACAGGTTGGAAAGGTAAAGTAGCAAAGGACAGGACCTAGCATTAAGTCAGAGCTAAGAATGTCTCCCAGAGACAAATGATGCAGAAACTTAAGCCTACCTCTCAGAAGACCAAGAGGACCAAGCTCCTTTTAGGTGCAAATAATCACTAAATGTTTACCATGTATCCTTGTGCCTATGAGAAGAAAGCAAAGATCATTTAGCCTAGAGTAAACCAAGGTCAGTTAAAAGCACTTGTAGAATCTCCAGGTTATTTACTGTATACGACTCCTTCAGAATAAAAGGTCTCATCGCCAAACCAAGGAAAAAAAAGTATGGCCAACCTGTCAGTGGAAAACTGCCAGCTGTTCTTGCTATCTACCTTTTTACTCAAGGTACCCAAACACTCATGTATCCAGAGAGTTTGAATTTCAGGCCCTCTCCATCTTGGAGGATGAATCTCAGTTCATGAAAGCCACTGATGAATGAATAAATCAAGAACTTTTCAAAGTCTGCAAGCAAATGTGCTTCTACAACAGTTTTGTCCTTAAATATGGACAAGTTGTAAAACAACAGCATTCTGGAGGCAGAATCAAACAGATTTCTATGAATTTCAGGCCAGCCTGGTCTATGTAGTGAGTTCCAGAACAGATAAGGCTACACAGTGAGACCTGCCCTTCTGGTACTTTACTTCAAAACAAAACCAACCAAACAGAAAACCAGACCATCTTGTTCAGCCTCTCTTGAGTACAGGACAACAGGATCTGTGACAACTGCCTAATCACAAGAAGCCAATCCTGACAAATCCCACTATGGGGACAACAGAGTAGAAGAATGAGAGACTTGGACTCTGTCACACTGCTGAGCACTAACTCAACTAACCCAAAGACCAAAGACCATCAATCTCCAAACTTGTGATGGAACAACACAGACACACTTTTTTTTTTCAATTAATTTTACAACTTATAGTCAACATAACCTAAAGGAAGGGTTAAGTGTACAGACTCTACAATCTAAATAACTACATTGTAAGTGACTCTTTCACTGCCTCATGATGTCTTACCAGCCAATTTCCTGACCTCTGTTCAGTCCATCTTCACGAAAAATACTAACAGTGCTCACCTCACAGAAACGTTAAGTGTTGAATGCACTAATGCAGAATTAGAATAGTGGTTGGATCAGAGCTGCTTGTTCTGTCAGCCAAGGTAACTACAGGCCAGAGATACAAGTCCTACTGACCAAAACTTGAACAATCATCCATAGAGTGGCCTTGTTACTGTTCACTTTCAGATGATGACAGAGTATACAAGGGGCTGGGACATGGATGCCTGTTCCCTACCTACTTCAACATCAGCTGTTCTGCCCCTCACAGAACCTCTCAAAGCAATCTGATCACAAACAGTCCAGTGCTGTGGGAACTCCTTAAGCCAATAACCTTTAAAATACCAACCCACTTTGGGCATGGTCTCATGTACTATAAATGCAGGCAAAAAGTGTACAACCGGTTTCTTGGCTGCTGAATTTGGTTCCGGTTCCAGTTCCCAGGGCACACAGAGGACTGCAGATCGCTACTGTGTGAGTGTATAACCAAATAAATCTTTTTTATATTCCATTTCGGGCTATTGTGGAACTTTCGTATGCCAACAAAATGGCGCCCACCATCTGGCATGGGTCTACATAAGACCTAAAAAAGCCTAAGAAAGCTTAAAAAGGAGGGCTTCTAGAGCCACAAAACAGGGAGCAAACCACGGCTTCTTGATAGCTTCATTTTTTTTTTCAGATAGGCTCTATTTGCTGGCTGCAAGATTCTTTAAAAGGAGGCTTCCTGGTTTGTGTTAGCATCACAGAATGGCTCTGGCTCTTTTGGGAGGTACTGTTACAAGGCATTTAAATGGGGTTTGTGAGCAAAGGGCAAGTTGCTTAATGGTGACACAAATCCACTGTGTCCCTGGAGCTGGGGCAGTGAGTATGGCTCGCATAGCTGGTGGTGAACATGCCTCAAACATGTTGAACTGGGTGGAACAAACAGGACCATGGAGTTGGTCCTAGCCATACCCACTTAACATTTTTTAAAGAAAAAAAAAAAGCACGCCTGGTCAGAAAATGATTACAAATACACAATAAAGACAGATTAAGATAAAAGGACCCCTGAATAGGTCACAGTGTTGGATAAACGTACATAGGCTTGGGAGAGAGAAGAAAAAGAGTATAGACAGTCATAAAAAGAAATAGTTTCAAAAAATAAAGTCTTTAAAGAGACCATAACAGTAATTTAAAAGAGTACACCAGTCATAGATTAAAGAAAATTAAGTCACACAAAGATGGAATATACACACAGAGTCTGAATTACGCATATTGTTGTATTTTCTTTGAATTTTTTGATCGCAGAGAAATATTTGCTTCTAGGGGCTGCTAAGCTAAACCAATACATACACACACACACAAAAGGTGTCTTGACTTCAAAATTTGAGTCTAAGGATATGTTATTTTGGAAAAGAGGTTCTGCTTTTGCTTCCACAGACGATGAGAACCAGTGGATTCCTTCCAGGTGGTTTGATGGAACATGACCCCCCTCAAAAGTTCTCCAAAAACCCTAGAAATACTTCACCCAACAAAAAGCAGGAAGCAGTTTGGAGAAAACTACGCCTAAATTCCCCAAAATGATTGTTCATAAATGTAAGTTTACATTTAAAAGGGGTTGATTGTAAGTGATAAATGGTCACAATTTCTTAAAATAATAAATAAATAAAGGAAGATATGATAGAGATGAATACTTTGCACTGGTATGGATCTTAGTTATTGATACACACTTTAGGTTGATTTTTGTTATACTGTGCATATTTCTGCTCTTGTTTAAGGTATTGTGTTTGTGCAGCTCATTTAAAATATAATGTATAACTAAAAATTACAGATTAATAGTCATTTATAATAGTCAAACTTGTAGTCATGTTTGTTAGGTTTTCTAGGTGTATAGAGAACTGTAGAATATAGCATTTAAATAACTTAGGATTCTGTTGACATGAGACAGGATTGCTCCTGGCAGCACCAATCTAAAATCAAGAGAATGTTAGGCACTGAAGACACTCCAGTTGGAGCTTGTTTTCTTCTTGGCATAACTGGCTCTTGGGCAAAGAACTGTCCCTTCCTTGACCACTGACAAAATGTACTGTGTCAAGACTGGACAAGCAGGATACAAAAAAAGTGAGTGGCAAACCTTGCCAAGACAGGGTAAGACAGTTTTTAAGTTTCCTGCCTCTGAAAATGGTCTATCACTTACTCTAGGCCTTGGCCAGAGTTGGTTACCTCAATGTTGCAAATGAGACTTTGGGTGATTGCCCCAGTTGTCTGTCATTTCTTGTACTTTTTGGAAGTTGCTTGATTGCACTTCCTGTTTACTCAAGTAATATTATTTCCCTTCTCAGGTCTTCAATGGGGTTGAAGACTAGATAGTCATAGCTACTTTCCTCTTATGACTTAGCCAAGCCATTTTTAATATAAGACTTAAGACTTCTTAGGATAACTATTGAAACATTCAACATATGTTTCTTGTTTGATGCTGCTCATGCTGGTTATAATTCTAATTTATATGTATGTTTTTGCCTCCTTTCCCCTGGACAATACTTGATATTTGTTATTATTGTATATAGTTTTGTATTAGGCCTAGAACTCTCTTATTTAGATAAAACGGGGAGGTGCTCTGGTAACTCCTTCAGACAATAGCCTTTAAGATACCAGCCCACTTTGGGTGTGGTCTCATGTACTATAAATACAGACAAAAAGCGTGTGCAGGTCTCTTGACTGCTGAATTTGGTTCCAGTTCCCAGCACACACAGGGGAATGTGAATCACTATTCTTTCTGTAGTCTATTCCCAGGTAAAGAAACCTTTGTTATACTCCATTTCAGGCTATTGTGAAACTCTTTTGTACACTAATAGCCCAGACTACATTAATGTCTCGTCTTTTTCATGAAAACAGAGAATTCCTCACCAGAAAATTGCATCAGTAAAATGATTTTCTTCTTTCAACTAAAAGCATGACACTGGAGCTGGAGAGATGGACCAGTGGTCAAGAGAACTTGTTATTCTTCCAGAGGTTCCAAGCTTGGTTTCCAGCAACCACATGATGGCTTAAAACCATCTCTAACACCAGATCCAGAGTTCCAGGGGATACCTTTTTCTGACTTTCTGAGACACCAGGCACTAACATGGTGTACATATAAACATGTAGCCAAAACACTCATATAGATAAAATAAAATTTAAAAAGCACAGTAAAAGTACTACATTGTACCAAAAAAAAAAAAAGAGACATCCTACAGAAGTTATTAGGACACCTTACAAACAGTTAAGTTCAGGGGTCCTCAGAAGTGTAGTCTGAAAATCAGCAGCACCAGGAGGAACTTAAAGGACAAATTCTTAATCCATGTTCCAAAAAGCCCTCTAAGCAATTGTAGTATATAATGCAGATTCAGAAGCATTAATCAACTCTTTACTTGTAACACAGATCCAGAGACACAATGACTGGCTAGAATCCATGTTTCCTGAAAGCCATTTAGTATTTACTAGACTCCTGTACCCTACATAGCAATCTAAAGATTACAGGTATAGAATTGAGGCCCCCAATAATGTTCACCTGAATCCCTAGAATCAGAAACATTTAATATTTTGCATAAGTGGTAAGCCTCAAAATGGAGAGAATCTGCTAATTACCTGGGGGTGGATCTATTTTCCACATACATATTGATTAAGAACAAAGGTCCTCTCTCAGAGTGGGGCAGAGCGGTAGGCTTCAGGGAGATGTGAAAATGGGAGCAGGGTCATTTGCTGCTGATGACTTTGAAGATGGACGGAAGAGCCACAAGCCAAAGAATGTAGGTAGCTGTAGCTCAAAAAAGACAACAAATAAAATCTTCCCTAAGCTTCCAGAAAAGGAGCAGAACCAGATGACAACTGAATTCCAGAGAGTGGGAGTTGCATTGGGCTTGTAACCTGCAGAACTATAAGTTAACAGGTATGTGGTGTGCCAATAGCACATGTGTAAGAATTACTGAGATGCTCATGGTGACAGAAGTTACTGTTCACTTTTCTGTTACATTCCCTAATGTAAAAACATTTCTCCCTCATGGGAAAAGCTACAATTTCATTTCCTTTTCATAAAGTCAGTTTTGTTATCACAAGATCCCCAAAGGTGGCACACTGAGTGAGTCTGTTTCCAGGGTTTTGTTTCCTCCTAGTTGAAGATGCAGAAGCTAAAGCAGAGCAGATTGCTAAGATCACATAGCCAGGGAGCAATGAACTTGTAACTATAGCTTCTTTTTTTTTTTTTTAAACNAAACTAACCACAAGTTCAACACTGCTCATCCTGCCAATGCTCCTTTTAGCTCCCCTTCACTCATTCAACCATCCCACATTTTACAAGTACCTCCCACCTGATGCCTTTAAACCCAGCACTCATGAGGCAGCATGGTGGACTCTGTGTTCCAAGACAGCCTGGTCTACATAACAAAGCAAAACAATCAAAAGAGAAACTCCAAACAAATACAAAAATTAGAAAATAAAGTACCTCCTATGCACCAATTGTCAAAGACAAAATATAAAAACCTATCTCTATAAAATCTCCATTTGTACATTCTATACCCAAACCTATCTTCAGCCAATATAATTTCCAATTAGATTTTTATTCCTTATGTTTTACCTGAAGGAAAAAATAGCTTAATTCTCCCATACTGCAATTATTTAAAGTTTCTGCATAGCAAATGTCCTTGACTTAGGGGAGGTGAGTACAGTGTCAGAACCCAGACAAAACAGACTCCGTGGTGGCTTCAGTTATCATTTAGCTCAGGCTAGCCTTAGATTTCTTTTCTTTTTATGAGACAGGGTTTTTCTGTGTAGTCCTGGAACTTGCTCTATAGACTAGACAGAGATCTGCCTGCCTCAGCTTCCCAAATGCTGGGGCTAAAGGTGTGCACCTCCATCACCTAGCCCACTTTTCTCTGAGACAGGGTTTCACTCTGTAGCCTTGGCTACCCTGGAACTTCCTATGTGGGCCAGGTTGGTCTCAAACTCAAAGTTCCACTTGCCTCTTCTAAGTACAAAGATTTATTACTACCACTCCCAACTAAAAGACACAGCATACTGAACTGATGAAGAAAGGGAAATTTTCATTTTCTTTTAATAGAAAAAGTAAAAATTATTTTCAAGCAACTGACAATCTAACAAAAAAACAAGGAACATAAAACCCTTCTATTTCTGAACACTATAACTTGTAAATGAATTACAAATGTCTTAGTTTCTGGGCAGATTCAAACAGACATTCAGCTTGGTCTTTCACAAGTGTTTGTCACTGTCTAGAGGCAGGGTCTAAAAGTGGCAAACTACAGGGGTTAAATCAACTAGGAGCCATCTAATTCTCCTTTAAGGGAGGCTGCAAAGGAAGAACACTGCATGACTCTTCATTCCCAGAACAGCACTTCCCTCTGAGATGTAACAGTGACCTGAATAATCATGCTGCTTAATGAACATCTTTGAGCAGCCTAGAGAGCTGCAGCAATTGGGTCAGAGCATTGTTAGTATATGGATGCCAATAAATTCTGTGCAAAGTCTGCAGATTGCACTCTGTACCACTGTATCCTACAGCTTTCAGTCACCACTGTGTTCTGCTGTTCATACTTACATTATTTATTCAGTCATGTTTACCCATACTCTAAACTGGGAGGTCTATCATCTGACGAGGAGCACTGAAATACAGGCAGCTGGAAGGAATGCAAGGTCTGACACTTTAGAGACTTGGAGCAAACTAATGAAGTTGACTCTTCCAATATTAGTTAAAAAGCTGAAACTTGGAAAAATGTGGGAAAAGTATTCATTTTTGGCTACCAATAAAAAGTTTATTCTCTTTTAATTATACCTCCTATATCTACGGCAGAAACATCTGTTGATCTCACTATGCACTCTCACTAAATGACTGCAACATGGTTTCTATCCAAAGTATTACACTACCCATTATGGCCATAGGAGCATGTTCCTTTGATGCAACTCTTCATTTGATCAGTCTCTTTCCACAGGGCTTAAAAGTGTTAGTCAGAACCATTTATGCTCTCATTTTTCCTTCCTTGCAGCAAGACACTCTCCTTAGGTTTCTCCATCAAAGTTCTCATCTGGGAGCACACTGTGTTTTGTTGTGCTAAGTTTTGAAGGATGGCACTCGTGCCAGCCCTAGAACCATACCCTGAGTTGATATATCAGAGCCAACTCAGAGGGCCAAGGAAGCCAGAGCTTTTTCTAGGACCATTTATTTGGTGCAAGAGGTGCACAAATGTACTAGCTGCATTCATGTCTCACAAGCTGTTTTACAGGTGTCAATTTCAGAACCTACTGCATTTATTAAATGCACAGTTGTGAGTACAAGAAATCAGCTACCAGTCGTATTAGCAGCACTCACTGGTTAAAGGCTACTTTTGTATTTAAGACAAGTTTCCAGGTTTAACTGGCATTTTAGAATGAACATGGTTGGTTTAATGTGACTATTATTCAGGACCAAATCAGCAAAGGTCTAGTGATGTGGGATTTCCCTCTGTATGCTGTGATTACCATTAATGAATACAGAACTGCTTTGAACCTATAGCAGAACAGGGAGGGGTGGGGCAGAGCTAGGCGGAGAGGACTGGACTGAATGCTGGGAGAAAGAAGGGTGGAGTCGGAGAGAAGCCATGTAGCCCCACTGGAGCTAGATGGAACTTTAGCCGGTAAGCCACAGCCACATGGCAATACACAGAATAATAGAAATGGGTTAAATTAAGATGTAAGAGTTAGCCAATAAGAAGCTAGAGCTAATGGGCCAAGCAGTGTTTTAAATAATATAGTTTCTATGTGATTATTTTGGGGCTGGGCAGCCGGGAACTAACAAGAAGTCTCCTTCAACATTCTAGTGAACAAAGGCCAAAAAAGTCATCATATCAACATTATTTTATAAAACAGGGAATTTGCTTTATCTTCCTCATAAAGTTGTGTAAAATCACTGTAAGAGAATCTTACAAGCTACAAAGGAATGTAATTGTTTTGAACCATAAAATATATCTTTGTACAAATGTTTTATTGGTACTCACTAATGTTAAAATCAAGTATAGTATACATGATATAGCATGCATCGTATAGACTAGTAAATTAAGAAAAACTAAGTTATTTATCTATTAACTTATTGTTTTTCTACTTACATCAGTACCTAAAATAAGCAGACCATGGGGACCTGTTGGTTTTATAACAGCCTTTTATAAGTGAGGCATTTCAGCATTTCATCTTTCTGAGGATGAGAATATCCAGCTCCTGCCAGCTTCATTTGCACTCCTAGCAGCTGTTTACTTTCATGGAACTTCCTCTGAGTTCTTCTATAGTGGACCAATCCATATTAAGATTTTTTAAGTTTCTTGAAGCATTTTGCATTTGAAGATGTTTAAACAGGGACAGAAATACAATTGAACACATAACAAAATAGAACAATTAACAGGAGTCCAAAAACATTAAAAACTACATAAGGGCTTACTGAGCTCAGTCTGGGCAACCTGAGTTCTGTACGTCTGTCAGGCTCTGCAGACAGTACCTGAATATTGAGTTATAAACAGACCTGCTGTAGGTAGCTGTAGGAGGAGGCCTGAGGAGGCCACTTGGCCACTTGTTTGTTTCCCAGCTGCCCAGACCCCCGAAATAATAATATAAAGAAATTGTATTACTTTCCCCTTTCTTTTTTTTTAAAAAAATATTTATTTATTATATATACAGCATTCTGTCTGTGTGTATGCCTGCAGGCCAGAAGAGGGCACCAGACC
>LOEQ01001725.1:269209-279270 GCA_001685075.1 Bramus lutescens | reverse complement strand
GGCAGGGAGGGGAGCATAGAAAAATGTAGAGCTCAATAAATATCAATAAAAAATGCAAAAAATGTTTTTAAATTGTATTTTTGTATAAAGTAACTTTTACTAAAAACAGGGAACTGACATCTGAACCAAAAAAAAATTGCTTTGAATGAAATGCTGGTAGTGGTAGATCCCACTTCTATCCAAGGGATTTCTATCTTTTGAGATTCAAGTTGGTTTGGAACTTTGTTCATTTGCACAAACTATGGGGTAGTTTGTAAGTTTTCCTTATTCATTTCTTGATAGTATGTGCAAACATTTTTCTAATTAAGCATCAGATCCTAAGTGTCTACAGCCCAAATAAATCTACCAAGCCTGGCTTATTTTATGAATCAGGAGTAATGTGGCCCTAGGCCATCACTGTATCAGATGCAGTCCTGTCTTCTTTTTTGTATTTTCCTTTATCTCATGTTCCCTGTAAGCGAAACTATCCCAGGCCGTTAGAGAAAACATGCATCCATAGCTTCAATTCCCACTTCAAAATCCATTTGACTAAACAGTAAAGTAGTGAACTTCATCTGTTCCAATTCAATGTTCAAAGGCCTTAAGCTGCATTATTCTAGGAACTCTGGGAAATAGCTGCTACTGTGCAAAACAGGGAGGGGTCTTTTCTCACCACAATCAAGTATGATCTTAGTTTCCTAATACTATGCTGTGAACTATGTTGCGAGAATTACAAAGAAATCCCAAACAGTCATAGTTTTGTTCTGACTGTTATCTTGCTACCAACACTAATTTCAAGCTGGCTATGTAGCCAAGGACGACCTAGAATTCTTGATCCTCCCCCCAAGTGCAGAGTATGTGACACAAAGCTCAGCTGGGAAACAGTAAATTGCCCTTCCTATCCCCTCTTCCAATTACATCATAATGTAGCTTATGAGATAATAATAACAAGTTCTTTGCTCTCTTTTCAAGGCTTTTCTCTGTGGGGACTTTCTTTAGCCATAACTTATGATTTCCTATTTTTCTTGACTTGGATTTTAAAATTTACATTTTGGTGCTGGTGAGATGGCTTGGTGATAAAGGCACTTACTGCCAAGCCTGATGACCTAAATTCAATCCCTAGGACCTATGTAGTAGAAAAAACAACTCTTGCTTCTCTGAACTCCCCAGTAGTCTATGACACGTCCCTTCACTTAAAATATGATTTTAATTTTTCATGTTTACTATTTTTACATTTATTTCAAAAGCTAAATAAAAATAATCAGTCCTTATTTAAAAACTATATTAAAGCCTACTGCTGACTTAATCAGGCCTTTTGAACTGAAATGCTTCCATATCTAGTTTTTCTTCTGTTCACAACGCATCAACTATAAACTTTTCTCCTCTTTTCCATTACTGGTGTACTTCCATGTACCCTGTTGTCCACCCCAGCCACTTCCTCGAAAATCTAGAACCTTAGCAACTATACCTGGGTCCCTGCACTTACCTTTAGCTGCCCTATCTAGCTAGTATAAAATCTGTCCAGTATAAATCCTAAAACATTTTGAGTCTATCCTCTCTGATTTTCTTTTCTCCTTCATATTCAGATGGCATCAGCTACATTCTTTCCAACTCCTCTACTTGCCACTCACTTCTTCCTTCCTCTTTCTTGAGCTTCTTCATTACACAAACCTGGCCACATAGTAAATCTCTCTAGGTGTATGGAAATGTCCATTAATTGAAAGCCATTAGGATTACCTTAAAGCACATTGGTGCCCTCTAGAGTTCACACTTCATTAATTGAGTAAGGATTAGACATAGGTAGAGAGGTATTTGCCCTTATATAGCACACACTCAACAGTTTGAATCTCCATTATAATACTAGTATTTTGAAAAGGTTTACTTAAAAAAGGGGGGGACACCTTTATTCCTAGCACTGAGGAGGCAGAGGCAAGTGGATTCTGTGAGTCTGAGGCCCACCTGGCCTACTATTTATTTATAGTGAGTTCCAGGACAGCCAGGGCTATGTAGAAAGATCTGCTTCAAAAAACAAAACAAAAAAAAAATCCATTATATACTAGGGATATAGCTCAGTGGTAGATACTTGAATAGCATGTATGAGTCCCTGGGTTAAACAACTTCATTACCAGGCAGACTCTATTCATCCTTTGACAGATCTTCTTGACTTAAACCTCACTGGAAACTCCTCACAGAAAACAGAGCAGTGCATCTTAAGAGATTATAGATGAAGTCAAGTTGAAAATTTAAATTCACCACCACAGAGTTCCTTGAACTTTCTTATACACAGAGATTAATGGCTTTATCAAATTTTTGTTTTGTTGTTTTCCAAGACAGACTTTCTCTGTGTAACAGTCCTAGCTGACCAGGAACTCACTTTGCAGATGAGGCTGGCCTCAAACTCACAAAGATCCTCCTGCCTCTGACTCCTGAGTACTGGGATTTAAGGCATACACCACCACACCAAGCCATGTGTCTGTTTTTTGAGATAGTGTCTTACTATCATGACAGGACTGGAATTCACTATGTAGACGGGGCTAGCCTCAAACTCACACAAATCCACCTGCTTCTGCCAAAACAAAGTCAGGTGACAATGAATGTTAATTAAAATCCTTACAGTTGGGAAGCTGAAGCAGGAGGAACAGGAATCTAAGGACAGATAGCCTGTGCTACAAATATCTTGTTTCAAAACAAGAAAGGAAAGAAGAAGCATTAACATGAAAGCCAATTAATCTGACTTTTAAGTATAATAAAATGCCAATACTTTCTCTTCCTTGTCCCATTTTACTGGGTAGTTGACCAAGAATACAGATGTTCAAGTGTTCTGAAAAGTTAAGTTTAAAATACAAAGCTAGCATTCTTGTCTTAAGGTGAGATGTAAAATAAACAGAAGAGTAGAAGAGTTAGGAAATGAGCTGAAAGCTGCAGTATGAGACTGAAGAGAGGTGAGTTGCTGGTGCTGTCAGAGAATGACATGCGCAGCCTTGATGGAACTATGGCAGAGGAACACCAAACCTAAAAACAGAGCTCTGGCTCAAATCTACTACAAAGAAGCACTAAGTCAAATATCTTTACATCATTCTCCTTAAATGAAGCATTTCAAATTTCTATCCTTTAAAGAATAAAATTAAAGCACTTCTGAAACAGTTGTGATTGCAACTCCAGTTCTAAAAAACAAAAAGAAGTATTTCCATAACCTAAGTCCCAGGGATTGAACTCAGGTTTGGCACCAATCACCATTACCTGCTGAACCATCTCAAGGGCTCTAAAATGCTTGGGGATCTTTGTTATTGTTATTATTGTTTTTTTTTAACCTTTCAATCACTAAATTGTGAAAGGAGGGGGATTAGAAAAGACATTATCACATTTATTTTATCTGTTCCAATTATAACATTCCATATTTTATTTTAGGATCAAATCTGACAAGTAGTAGGCTAACATTTTGAGTAGCAATTTTAATGGTTTCACTTAAATGCTATTCACTGGTCACACTTCAGAGGAAGGAGCTAATTGTGATTTAAGGTAGCTCCATCATTTATAAAGTCTTTTACTTTCTGTAACACTGACTACAAATTTAGACTGAGCCTGATTATTGGTGGTGACCAATAATCTGATTAAATATAGTAGGCTGAAATACATTTATGCACATGGTCTCTTCCCACAAAAGGAAGTGTGTAAATTCCCAGGTACACTGCTAGATTTGTCAACTTGACATAGGTAGAGTCATTTGGGAAGATAACCTAAATTGATAAAATGCCTCTACCAGATTTGCCTTCAGGCAAGTCTCTGGTGTGTTTTTAAATTAGTTATTGATGTGGGAGGGTCAGACCCAGTACAGGTGATGCCACCGAGTCAGTGGCTATAAATTATAAGCAAATATGCTGAGCAAGCCAGTAAGCAGCCTCTACATCAGTTCCCACCTCCTGGTTCCTGCCTTGAGTTCCTGCTCTGACTTCCCTGGATGATGGACCACCAATTCTAAGATAAAATAAATTCTTTCCTCCCCAAGTTGTTTTTGGTCATGGTGTTTTATCACAGCAATAAAAACCCGAACTAAGACATGAGGCTAATGAGGATGTGAAATAAGAAAATATACAAATTCTGAAAGCTGGAAATTGGATTAAGAAGTAAATGATCTAGTGAGTTCAAAGGAAGCAAAGAGTAAAGTATAAAAGAAAACAATTAGCCAGGCATGCTAGCCAACACTTTCAATCCCAAAACTAGAGAGGCAGAGGCAAGCAGATCTCTGTGAGTTCCAGGCTAGCCTGATCTACAAGGTGAATTCTAGGACAGACAGGGTTGTTACACAGAGACACCCTGTCTGGAAAAAAGAAGAAAAGAAAAAGAAAAAGAAAAAAAAGAGGAACAGCTAGAAAGACAAATGACCTTGTGGCACAGAACCTAGGAAGGCCCAGGTCCTTGTATGTGAGGTGGGGCTGGAAAATGGGAGCACTAGCTCAAAGTCTGAGATAAGAAGTAAAACTCCCTAACTCAAACCAACTTAATTAGGAGAACTGTTCTCCCTAGGGGAACAGGTACTATATTGATAACAAGTGTGAAGATGTCAAGGTCTACACAGTGAATGCTTTGCCCATACTGTAACAGAAACTTCTAAATAATCATTTTTTAGCATCTTTTTCTCCTGAGTGAACAGTCATGAACAACCAAACATTTTGGTTGAGTTTGAGACCAGCCTGAACTACAGAGCTAGTTCCAGAACAGCCAGGACTATACAGAAAGAGAGAGAGAGATCCTCTCTCGAAAAACAAAAAGCAGCAGCAGCAATGAAAATGAGTTAGTAACTAGAGCAAACGTCAGGTGTGGTAGTTCACACCTGTAATCCCAGATCTTGGAAGGCTGAAACAAAAGTATTGTGAGTTTGAGGTCAGACTGGGTTACAGAGTAAGACCCTTCACCAAATCAATAAAACTGAACAAAATCCAAAGCAATAAAATGCTTTAAAAAAAAAGGAAATATAATCATAGCATGATTTGTGAGTACCACACGTTGAAAAATGGTTTATAGAAATTAACTAAATAAATGGCAGTAAAATATTACTCAGAAACTAATTGACATACTTACGAAAGCTGTACTGCTGAAAGTGAATAACCCCCTAACAAGCAGGGATCAAGGTTGAAAAGGGATAAAACAGGGACCCTTGTTTCCTCAAAGCTATATAGGCAGAAACATACGTTTACAATCTACAGAGACATTACTGATGAAAATATAAGCTACTCCTTTCCAAAATACTTCCTTTTTCTGTTTATCATTTGGGTCAAGGAAAGAACTAATGATCCATAAAAATAAAGACTAAGGTATAAGAAACAAAGCCAAAGTGAAGTAACCAGAACCCAAGCTTGTAATGAGTTTTTCCTACTCACCATCTCTCTGGCAATTTCCAGCGCTTCCTGCAGGCCATAGAGCCTGCCACAGACCAGGTAGATTCCATTGGCCCAGAGAATACAACCCTCATGGACCCAAAATTCGTTGCTGTCAAGAGGTAGTTCAGGAATTTGTAACTCCAGCTCAGGACCACCTTCCGAAGTGGTAGGTACAGAGGGCTTTGTGTCCAAAACAGCCTTTTCACTGCTGCCCTCAGTGGCTGCTTTTTTACAAGGGAGTCCCCTGGACAGGGACCGAGGGCCTCCACCACAGTCTTCTGAGCGGTGGCGCCGCTTGAACCTAGGATGAGCAGCCAGGCTCCTCTGCTCCTTCTGCTGCTGCTGTTCCTCCTCCTCCTCCGTGTCTGTTTTAGAACCATTAGAAGCACTTTTGTACCGAACCTTGACCTTGCTCTGCATTTCTGTGGACCTCTTAGGAGGCGGATTCTTCGGAAGAGTGGCTGCATAATCCTGGGGATAAAAGGGTCCAAAAAGATCACCCATGTTCCGGTAACTGGCCCACTTGCCACAGAGACAACAAACTAGGTGCCCCATAACAGAAGATTCTGTTACCACAGGCCCCTGTAGCATAAAGGATGAAGCTGGGAGCACCTTGCTTTCCGTGCTGCTGGGGGGAGGAGTCAGAGATCTCTGACCCTTCCGGCTCCTCACCAATTTGGTCTGTTCTTCTTCTTCAGCATTGATGATTGTACAAACAGCTCCAAGTTCACACTTATTTACTACATGGATATAAGGGAAAAAAGATTTGTTCTTGGCATCAGCTTTATCTAGAGGCTGGGTAGCATACTTTAGTTTGATCTCTGGTTCTTGAGGTTCTACGATGGGAACTGCTTGTTTGGTTTTCCGCTTCCTTGGCTGGGTCCCAGGCTTCCTTCTCTCCCTCCTTTGCCTCTGCTTTTTTGGCTTTGGCTCTCCATCTGCAGAACCTTCTGGTATCTGAGGAGGTTGAGTGGGTGGAGGTGGTGGCTGCTGCTGCTTCTTTTGTTTATTCACACTACCAATGGGTCTCCCCTTTTTCTTTCCTGATGGGAAATACCCTTTTGGGGGGAAACTTTCTTGTTTAGGTGAAATCATGACTGTTTCATTCTCTTTCTCTTCAGCCTTGGGGTTTGCCTCAGGAGCCAATATGCCCACTGGAGCTACATTCTTTGAGTCAGGAAAGATTAGTGGTGCTGCCCCACCCAGGGAACCATCTGGTCTCCCTTGGTTACCACCAGGCTTCTGTGAAGCTGCGGATGTCATAGTACCAGAAGGTTCCTTTCCAGTAGGAGCTGCTTCTGCATGTACCTCGGTCTTGACTTTATCATCCCCACTGCCACGCCAGTCTTCAGAAGGCCCTGGGAGAGGCTTTTCAACATTTGATTCCTGGTTAGTTGCACTGACTAGGTCAGTAACCTCACCTTTTCTCTTTTCCATCTCAGTCTCTTGAGTAACCACAGCCCCACCTTCAGGAGGACCAGTCTTCAGAGACAGTATATCATCCAGTGTGACTGTGTCTCCCCCAGCCTCAGCACTATTTGTGGATGCACTCCTCCTAATATTTGGGGATGTGATCTTCTGAACTATAGCTTCCAATTTCAATCCCCGACCCTTCCGTGGGGGCAGTATTTTGGTCTTAGCAGGGCTCGTGAGGGTAACAGCAGGACAGTTTCTATTGTCTGGGTTTGGAAGATCCTTGGCGGCATCTCTCTTCGGGATAGACTTGATATCCTGACTGTGAGAAAGATGGGTGTAGGAATTGTATGCCTTATCAGCACCTTCCTTGGATGGGTGAAGGAGGCGCCCTTTATCATCAGTGTTACTATTTTTCACATCTTGGGACTGTCTCTTACTGGGAATAGGAGAGATAAAAGAACGGACCCGCCTCCGCATAATTAAGGGATTTTGAGAAGAATGATCTTCTTGACCTGGAAGCCGTAGCATTACATTACTAGGTTTGGATAACTGGGTAGATTCAGTTAGTACATGTCCATCTGTCTCATGGGGTGGCCCATACCTTTTCTGATTAGACATTCCTGGAGGACCACTGCTTTTGGCTGGAGAAGTCTGCCGAGAAAGATCCCAACAAGATTCTTGTAACTTCTGAGAGCTGTGCTTCAATTCCATGCCTTTGGTAGGCAAACTATCACTAGACATGAGACAGCGCCCAGCTTCCTGAGTGCTTGGGTCATGGTACGTCCCTACTGGTGGGCCATACATCATACCATCTTTGTCATTTTTCAGGGGGCTCCGTACTCTGTCAAGAAACTGCTGCTGCCGTGGGCTCTTCCGTGGCCCTTCTTGCCTGTGCTGTGCAGCAGCAATCACTCCCTGAGCAGAACTGCTGGTCCAATCTTTATACTCCTCTTGTTGCTGTTGGTATATCTGTCTCTTATAATGGAGCTGGGAATTCAAACCAGTATTAGGGTCCCCATAAGCATGAGCCCTGGTGTTTGCGTGGTAAGCAGAGGCCAGGCTTTCTGAGTTGGGAGAAAAAGGAGCATGTAAAGAACTCCTATTGGCCCTCTCTGAAAAAGTCATGTGTGGGTTCATATGATGAGGGTCTCCCCCTGGACCTCTGCTCCTGCCTGGAGATATCTTCAGTTTTTCTGCAAAGTCATGGTACTGAGAAGACCGACCCCTCATAGTCTCCCGGCTACCAACTCTACCAGGCACCCGTCTCATTGGTGTGGACCTACTGTCTTGGGGGCCATAGTCTGAAATGGAATCATGGGCTGCTGCTCCAGGGCTGACATTGCCACGATAAGACTCATGCTTGATGCTGGTAGAATGGCAGTGGTCTCCAGATTTCTTGTTGAAACTAGCTTGAGATTTGGATTGTTCAAAGTCTTCCTCTTTTATCTGCCCACTCTGGGATTTAAGCTTTGTTTCCATGGACACCAACCCACCTGGAAGAATGACTGACTGACTTAAACTTGGGTTGAGACGCTCATTCCTCCCAATTCGGGCATCAGCACCTATGTGTCCCAATGCGTGAGCCCCTGGATCCCTGACAATCTGTCTTAGTGGAGAAATATCACAGATCACTGACCTCCTTTCAGAAAGGGAGCCCCCAGGCTCATGGGCTGATGATGGAGGTTCTATCTCAAACTTTCTGGGAATGGGATAGTCAGACAAATTGATCTGTTTCATTTCAGGAGCTGTGCTGCTTGACTTCCTTTCCCATGGTCCCCAATGGGGATTTTCTAACAGGGATCCGATGCTCTTGTTCAGAAGGCCCCTGCTGGCTAATTCATTGGTCTGACTGACTAAGATGTTGGGCCTTGCAGTTCCTTCCAGGGCACTAGTCATCCCTTGATGTTCCTGAGCACTTCTAGGATACCTTCTGTCAGGATGGTGGTGGTAACCCTGAAGTACTTCCTGTAGGAGGCTTGGGAACTTCTCATTTCTACCCTTTCGTTCCCCGTGGCTGGCAAAATCGCCCTTTTCTTGTCCTGAAGGATACTGAGGAAAACCACTGACATTTCGTGGTACAGCTGACCCAAAACTCTCTTTGTAACTGTAGCGCAAACTTCCAGGAGATTTGCTAGGCTCAGTCCTGCCTGTGAAAGTTGGGCCTACTGAAGAGTGGCTACTCTGGCCATTCCCCTCTCCATTGTGGCTAGAGCTGTTATCACCATTCTTGTTTCCTTTGCTCCCTCCTCCTGGAGGATCTGGCTGTGAAAGTGATGTGTGACTGGCTTCCTTTGTACCACTATTGCTAGGTGGCCTCTGACTGGCAGCAGGATCCTCCTCTTGGGATCCTTTATCTTGTCCACCAGATTTTTCTACCCTACCTGTCATGGCTTCGCGGGAAACAATCACCCCAATTGTCTTCTCATTGACTTTTGTGTTCCCCTCAGACAGCAGTGTGTCCTTAGCACCTGGAGAGGTAGCTTCTTCCCTAGCTGCAGGACTGGTACTGAGCCTAGGGGCCTCGTTCTGAGCACCTTGTGTTGGTGAGGAGCCAGCTTTCTCTGAAGCTCCACACTTGTAGGTGGTGTCAGAGCTAGTGCTCTGACCACTTAGTTGCCTCACTCTCTCACCTTGATCTTCCGAACTACTGGAGCAACCTCCATCCAATGACTCTGCCATAGGGGACTTTAGTTGTTCTTCAGGCTGTGAAGAGCCTTCTGAGTTTGTACAGCTATCTGCTTTCTTAGATGATGATGAGGGCCTCTTGGAAGTCTTCTTCTGAGGTGTCAAGGCATCAGAAAGTAACATATGCTGAACAGTATTAGGAAGATTGGCCACTTGAGTACTCAGAGCACTCAAACTACTCAACCCAGGATCCGTCAATCGCTTTTCTGGCACGCCTTCTAATCCAAACCCTTTGAATCCTGCAGCATGAGAATTAGGACTAGGCATCATTGATGGGGTTGGACTGAGTTGGGGCATTAGCTGTAAAATTCGGTTTCTGGAACTCATGGGCACACTGCCTTGCCCACACTGAAGATTCTCACCACTCTGCATGAGAGGAGAAGGGGTAGAGCTACAGCTTGGAGATTGAACAACAGAAGCAGCTGGAGAAGGGTTAGAAATAGGGCTGAAGTTCTGGTGAAACTGCATAGGGGACCTTACAGGAACCTCAGGCTGATTGTACTGCCCCACCTGGGTCTGCAGGGGCAGCTTGGTGGCAGCATTGGTGTACTGCATCACATGTTGGGGGGCATGTTGCTGTTGTTGCTGCTGCTGTTGCTGCTG
>LOEQ01001725.1:252841-268852 GCA_001685075.1 Bramus lutescens | reverse complement strand
GCTGCTGGCTGGAGGCCTGCTGTTGATACTGAGCACTCCCAGGAGAGAAAGGCCCTGTGTAATCCTGCTGATAATGAGACACACCACCAAGGGCAGAGTGCTGTGCTTGAAATTGGCTCACATGACCCTCACTCCCATACTGATTGCCAAAGCCGCTCCCCTGGGGAGGTCCATAGCTCTGCACAGGACCAGAAGGCCTTCGCTGAGGAGGCTGTGGGGTTCCTGCTGCTACAGGGTCTTTGTTGCCTGCCATGTAGTAAAAATCTCCAGCTTCTTTCCTGAAACCCTGGTAGCTTTGATGGCCAGAGGTCTCACTAGCCATCGCTACAGTAGCAGCTGCTGTTCCTCGCCGTGCACTACTGTTGCTTCCAGTGCCACCACTACCACTATTTGCTCCCCCAAAATTCTGGAACATCTGGGCTTGACGAGGGCTGAACTCTTCTACACGGGATGAGCTGTGTACCTCCTGTGGGTAGCTCTGCTGGTTTCCGTGGTAACTGCTTTGCTCCCGAAAGGACTGCATACTGTTCAGCAGCACAGCAGCAGGCCAACAGCCCTCCTACAAAAGGAAAAGAAAGAAAAGCATGAGCCATACATCTGATTGGTACAAACAAAAATCAAGCTTAAATAACCCACTAACCAGATAAAGCAGACTACTTTAAATTTCACCTTTTTCCTTATTCTATCCATTTCTGATAATGCAAATAAGCAGGGAAATAGTCTAAAGAATGAAGGCATCTGTAACACAACAAAGAAAACACTAGGTATATACACATTCAATAAAGTCTTTTAAAAACTTCATTATTAGATAAACAAACCTCACAAATTCAACTGGGATAAATATTCAACTAGGGTAAATAGTAGGATGTTATTACTAGCAACAAAAAACATATTTCTTCATTAATCTTCAGTTATAGTAGGGAAGGGTAACAGAAACCACTTTTGTCTCTTTATTTTCATTCATTAGACTGGCTGCTTAAGTGAGGTGCCTCAAATAATGATGAGGCTCTGGGAACCCAACTCAGGTCCTTTGGAATAGCAGCAACAAGCATTCTTAACTACTGAGTCAACTCTCTAGCCCTAAGATAAGGACATTTTTGTTTGGTTTAGATTAGTTTTTGTTGTTGCTGTTGAGACAGGGTCTTTCTCTATAGCCCTGGTTATCCTGCAACTCAATAAAAAGATCAAGCTGGCCTCAAACTCAAGAGTACAGGGATCCTTCTGCCTCTGCCTCCCGAGTGCAGGGAATAAAGAACCACGTGCTACCAAGCCTGGTTCCTGACCCACTTCTAAAATACCTTATAACTAAAATAGCTAGACATGGGACTAAGTCTGATTATGTATGGTCATATGACTCAAAGCTATCCTTTTAAATGTTTATATTAAAAAGGAAATGTCAGGATCTGAAGAAAACCACTTCTTGTCACCTTGAAATGCCTCTTCAACAGACACCATGAGTCTGTTTAAACACCATTTATTTAGGTGTTTAATATTTGACCCTGTTCCAGCAATTACAATGTTACTAACTCAATCCTCACAAGACTAGAACTCTCATTTTACAGATGAGGAAACTGAGGCACAGAATTCATCAAGTTCATGAGAGCCCAGTGTGGCAGCGCCACTGGCCACATCTGTCCTACCACATTATGCGGGGGACTCTTTATCAGGTCATAACATGTCCCTTCAGTGCTGTCCCTCCAATTCTGTTCCAGCTGGTTCTCTACTTCCTCCAATCTTTAGGACTGCTAAGAACAATTTCATCAACATCTAAACATTCCTTGTTTCTAGCATACTTCTAGTTCTTAGACTTTAGTTCTTAGTGGCTGATGAGAGATAAACTGAACAAAACATCAAAGTTAGCAGTTAACTGAAGGTATGAAAAGCTGCTTCCAGAGATAATCTCCTTATAGACACTTGTGTTGTTTAGTTAACTCTTCTGTAAAATTAGCTTCTGAAGGTTTGAACGTAAATCATGCCATTTGCTTCCTATTTTTCCTAAATCGGTGCTACCAGGAGACCACTTTAGATATCAGCAATTTGGCCTGGGGCTGCTTGGTTATTTTAAACCATATCTCTACAGAGAAAACCGACATGGAAAAATTCCTCTGTGGCCCTGTTCCTAGCCCTATACTAAACACTCCTTTACTGTGGATTATCCCTCTTTTCCTATAGTAATATAGTTTATAGACTTGAAAGGAAAAAAATGATAGCCATTATCTCCTGAAGAGTACATACATACTGTTGATGCACACGAAGTATGAGTACCAAATGTGCTCCAAGTTTATCCTTTGTAGGAGTTTCAAGTAAAGCAGTCAGGAAAAGTAAAATGTCAGAAATAAAAATATAAACTTGAAGTATTTGCAACTTACAATCAGCATATAAAATATCCCAATATGATCCTACCATATAGATACATAACAAAAGAAAAATATATATCCCAAAGTCAGCTGGTCATCAATGGGGAATTTTCACGTGTATCTGGAAGAGATTTACCAACACACTTTTCTTCCCTTTCCTCAAACTTCACATTTCAGATGGGCCACAGAGGTGTACCAATGAGGTCCAGGACTTTGAGTCTATACAGTCCAGACTATTCCAGCTGTGACTGCTCTCTCCAGCCTGATGGAAAGCTGGTGACCACACCATTTTATAGAAAACTAGCATTGATTTTTATTGTCTTTGTCATCATCTAAGAGCATTACACTCCCCAATCCATTCTTTTCTCCCTAAAATCCTCTCGAGTATCTTCCAGAAAGTTCTTAGCTTTCCAAGGAGGTTTAACTAACGACCTTCTATTGCCAGAATAACAGAATATGTTCCTTACTTGAAAAAAAAAATAAAGAACAAAAAACTTCAGTCCTCAAGACAACAGTTCTACTTAAATCCCATGTGAGGATATACAATCTGCCCTCGTGACTCATTCCTCACCCAGTGACAAACTACTTTACAACCTAGGAGGGACAGTACAAAGACAATGGACAGGCTTCTGCCCCAGTTTGGAGACAGTGAAATATATTCTCCTGGCCCTGACTAGGCAATTTGTGAGGCTGGTAAAGACTTTCTACAAACAGGGATGGCTCTGTCAGATATCTGGCAACCTAAACATTTAGCCATTTTCTCTGAGCTCAGAAACCACTTCTTGCTCTTGAACTGAGGAGGTATCAACAATGCCAGGCCAGAAGATGCCGCTTTCCCAGTTTGGCCATCCTTCTGCACTGCTGTCCACATTCAACAGATCAGGAGCTGCAGTGGTAGTGGTGCTACTTTTCAGAATCTTTTCAAGCAGTGTTAAAGAGAAGCACAAGGGCGATTAGAAAGATTGGAAAAAGAGAGGCTGATACGACGTAGAGGCAACTGCACCAGATACAGAGTCCCACCAGCTCCCTCACAAATTTCCAAGAATATCTCCTATGATAGTTCAGTCTCTGGTCAGCATGAACAGGCTCTCCCAATTCCAGTTCTTCCCATGTTGGCCCAATCCTTAATTCTTTTTTTCCTGTTTTGTTGTTTTCTTTCCCTTTTTGGTTTTTTGAGACAGGATTTCTCTGTGTAACAGCCTTGGCCATCCCAGAACTCATTTTTAGATCAGGCTGGCCTAGACCTCACAGAGACCCATCTGCCTCTGCCTCTGCCTCCCAAGTGCTGGGACCAAAGGTGTGTGTCACAACACTCAGCTATAATCCTTAATTCTTGTAACAAAATTTTTCATAGAATACAAAGCTTCCCTTTTTCTGAATGAACTCTAAATGATACAATTAAATGCTCCTCAAATTACCAGTTTGAATGTGCCACCTGTTTTCTACCAGGGCCCTGATTGATAAAGTTCTCTCATTCCCAGAATTTCAAAGTACACTATTATCACTTGGGGAGTGAAAGACTTCTATTTCATATAATATGGTATACAACAGGGACTAATAACAAAACACTTAGAGATGTCAGACAAAGTACACAGTGACAATGCAAGAAACACACAAGGTTCAAGAGTAGCAATTAGAAGTTAGGCTGTGAACCAGAATGTGAGAGGGTCTTCAGGACTCCATTAACCATTATGGCCAGGGTTCTTAAGTCAAAATGCTAGGTTGTGGCATTTGTAGTGGGAATGATTTCTATAATGTCGACTCATATTTATTCTTAGTAAGTCACCTGTTTTTTCGTTTTTTTGAAACAAGGCTCACTCATTGCTCAGACTGGCCTGAAACTCACAGCAATCCTCTTGCCTCAGTTTCCTGAGTACTGAGACATGACTGTGAGCCAACGTGTGGCTTAATTTATTTTCAACAGCAAAGATAATGAATGTTGTTCTTTCCCTGACCACCTCAACAGATGAGTCCCAACTTAACCTTTTTTAGTTTGCAAGGCTTTGCTTAATCACAAACCTCTTCTTTTCTATTTGTCCTAATCTCTGGTTCTGACAAGAACACTTTCATCTTCTATATCTGGAAAAGAACATCATACAAAGTTCTATGTTCCAGCATCAGTCATATGAACAAAAGAATACACCTTCCTCCACTTACTATTTTTAAAGCTCTTTTTTAAGATTCATTTATTTATTTATTTATGATGTATGCAACATTCTGCCTCCATGTATGCCCACGCAACAGAAGAGGGCACCAGATCTCATCATAAATGGTTATGAGCCACCATGTGGTTGCTGGGAATTGAACTCAGGAACTCTGGAAAAGCAGCCTGTGCTCTTAACCACTGAGCCATCTCTCCAGCCCCTCCACTTACTATTTTGACAATGTCATATTCCCCACAGTCCTGGATGGCCTACAGTATCTTCTTGGTGGTTTCTGCTGTTTCTGTCCAACAATCTCGTTCAGATGTGCCCCTGAGCCATCACCATTCTCTAATATCTGAAGCATCCATCCTTAGGTTCAGAAATACCCTCCTACTGTATCCTCTCCTACCCTATCAGGAGTTTCATGAAATGTGATTTTTTTCTCTACAAATTAGCCTTAAAGCAAGCCATTTTTGGTTTACTTCACTTACTGAAACTGAACAGTAAAGTATGTTTACATTTAACCAGTATCTAAGGAACGAGCTACTAATATTACTAATAATTACTATATATTAAGCAAATTCCAACATGTCTGGCTGTCTGGTTTTTATGTGTATACATAGACAGACACCAGGGGGAAAACTGATGAACTATGACATGTTCTAAGTTACTTTCTAGGATATGCTTTAACTCAAATTCTTTTGATTCTTAAACTCATGATTCTTTCACTATACCATAAGTTAAACAAGAAACATCACAAATCCACATTTGTTTTCCTTTTTTGAAAATTCTGATCAACAACTTGGCTCAAGTCTAAATTAACAATGGCTATTGCTAATTTATTGCATGCCTAACACATGCTACACACACTACCAGGCACTTTAAATGTTAATAGACTCTCTCCTTACCGTATCTACAATGTGTTAGTGTTCCCTTTTATAAACCAAGGCTTAAAAGTTACATAAATTAGTCATGTGTCTCATAAGCAGACTAAGAAATACTAAGGAATCTAAGTTTGCCAAATTGAATTTTCTACCTTAAACCTGGATTTATCTGTCTCATCTGCTTTATGTGCATGTAAACTAAGTAGATTAGACCGTATATCTGTCCAGTGATTTGTTGAGTTTTTTCTAAGTCTGTATCTAGTTTGCAAAAAGAATTTAGCTTGTCCTTGAGGACTGACAAGAACCTCAGTACAATTAGTGCTGATGCCACTGGTAGCTCTCTGACAAAGAAATCGCAAAAAAGGACTCTGAAAACATCATAGGAAACCAAGTCAGTCAGAACTCACAAACTTTTTGGTATCTCAGGAAAAAGAAACCTGCAGTGTTCGGAAGTTGGCTCTTGCTGAGCAGTGATGGCACATGCTTTTAATCATAGCACCTGGGAGGCTGAGGAAAGAGGATCATCACGAACTAAGGCCAACATAGGAGAAAGGATTACACTGGAGACCTTATCTCAAAAAACCCACCCCAATTTTTTCCCAAATAAATTTAAGGAAGACAGACATGGTGGCACACACCTTTAATATGAGGACCTGGGAAGTAGAAGCAGATAGGCATACATCTGTGAGTAGAGGCCAGCCTGGTCTACAGAGGAGTTTCAGGCCAGCCAGGGCTACATAGTATAAGACTCTGAATCAATGCCAACTTAAGAGATCATATCCCATCTGGTGAATAGGCTGAGCACAGTACAAATGTAACAAAAGCAGCATACATTCTTAAGAATTTGTAAAGATATAAATTGGTAATTTAAAAAAGACAGCTTGTTGCAGTTTTCTTAACAGGTCACACTGGAGAACAGTAAGTCTTTTATCACTTGAAAATGATTAAGCAAATTATGGCATAGCACATAGTACATAAATCAGTAATTGTGAAGATTCTAGCCATACAAAATGACTACTATGTGCATACTTGTGCTATAAGTCCATTTGGAAACTGGACATTCTTATAGATGGATGACAAAGAAAATGATGTGGATAAATAAAAAGCTTTTGATCATCTACAATGGCAGGATTCATATGCCCTCACATACAAAGAATAAAATTTACACTATTGGACTTCACACATCATCTCAGCTAACAGCAAAGCATTTCTCTGCCCAAGGGAAAGAGACACAGGCACCCCCACAAACCCAGAGGCATGGGTGATGACCAGACATGCCCTGCCCCAGAAATTCAAACCCAACACACTGCATACCTTACACACTACAGTGCCCAAGTGGGTATGCATATCACTGGCTCAGAGAGTTTTTAATTTATTTTTGTTTAGTTTTTCTAAGAAATGGGTCTGAAAACTAGGAATGATGATGCACACCTTTAATCCCAGCACTCAGGAGGCAGAGGCAGATAAATCTCTATGAGTTCAAGACCAACCTTGTCTATATAATGAGTTCCAGGACAGTTGGGGCTGTGTAGAAAGACCCTGTCTCAAAAACAAACACACATACACAAAGCAAAAAACAAACAAGGCTTAAAAACAGCTCAATTCCCTGATTTCCCACTATACATTACATACACAATTGGCAGGCCTGCTTTTAGACATAAGCCCCAAGAGCCCAGAGGATAAAGATGAAGCTCCCGGAGGTGTGACTGCAGCTCATATCCTAGCTCCATACCCACACCCCTATTGCAATCTAACTTACACAAAGGGGCATCCGAGAGTCAATTCAAAAAGCTACATGGGAGAGCATGATAGCTCAACAGTTACCAGAAAAGGGACAGGAAAGTAGAACTAGTGGCACTTGGGCTAACTAGATCTCCTTCTCAGTCTTTGTTACCTGCTGATGCCTAAGGCTTTGGGATGTCACTGAAATTTTCTTTCGCATCTAAATGTTAATAGCACAGTACAGTACTATTTTGTATCTTTTGTCTTTACAAAAGGATCACAATTGGCAATCAGTGCTGCCACTTAAAGGCAGTGTCTCTATAATTCCTTCAATATAATTTTTGATTTGAGTCAAAAGACTAACTCAACAGAAGTAGGCAAAAGCTGTATGAGGAAAACTATAAACTTTTTGAGAAGCCCCAAATGGTTCAAAATAAAACTGAAACAAACTGGAAGAACATACAATTTCAGAAGTCAAGACTGTAACAGATTAGTTTAATAAAATAACAAAGTATTGGTTTCACTTTTAAATAATTTCAAACACACAGAAAAGTTCTAAGTGCTTACATACACCTTTTGGCAAGATTGCCCAACTCAGTACTTTACCTCATCTGCTAAGTTTTCTACATATATCCAAAGCCACAAATCTCTGCCTGATCACTTTGAGAAACCTAAAAGACAAAAGAAGCACTCACTCTTCTGCAGAACCAGCACACAAGTCTCCTCATCAAGAAGCCAACACTACTACTGCAGTACCAACCCAGCCCACAGACAGGCCCTACCTCAGTTATGACAACAACCACATTTTTCCCCTTCTGGTCCAACATTTCATCCAAGTGTCATGTCTGTATTGTTGTCTATTGATCTGTAGTAGCCCCTCATTCTTTTGCTGACTGTTATGTCCCTGCTAGGTCCTTTCATTCAATGAGGTACCCCTCAGCCTCAGATTGGTCTGTATTTCCTCATGGAGAGACTGGCAGCAACACAGAACACACAAGATAAGCAAAAATGTCAACCCATTCATACACTGCTGATGTTAACCATCTGGTCAAAACAATGTTGAGCAGGTTCCTCCAAAGTCATATCATTTTCCTCTTCAAAATAATTACTTTCTGGGACAACTATAAGGGTCTGTCAATACCTTGTTCTTGGTCAAATATCCACATCTCTATGAGCTCTGCCAGGTAATGATACTCTAGCCATCATTCCTTATACATTTGTCAACAGGCAAAGCTTCCATTTGACACTCAAAGTGTTCCAGATTTGGCCAACTGGAAACCCAACTAGCATCAGTGTCCTGACATTTTCTGGTCTATTTCCTGGCAAAAGATGCTTCAAATTCATCTGGTATTTTTCCTGCTTCAACTCCTAGAAGTACCCACTTCTCCAAAGACAATTCCTCTTCAAGATGATTTAGCAACAAAGATTTAGCTGATAGGACTGAAACTAAGATATCAGTACTTCCAGGTAGAAAGTGCTATGCATGGGCTGGAGAGATGGCTCTGTGGTTAAGAGCACTGGCTGTTCTTCCAGAGGTCCTGAGTTAAATTTCCAGCAACCATATAATGGCTTACAGCAATCTGTAATGACATCTGGTGCCCTCTTCTGGCCACCAGGCTTACATGCAGACAGAACACTATACATAATAATTTTTTAAAGTGCTATGTATATATAGTTACCATTCTTATGACTATTTTTACACATGTAGTTACATGTTAAAGATCACACTTATTAGATCAATTCCAGCACAACATTTCTGAGTTCTTTTCATCTTTGCGTGCTTGTTAATTCCTTTCTCAGATAGCAAGAAACCATCTTTAACAAATACATACCTGACAGTTTACTACTTTTGCTCAAGACAACCATCTCCCAAAAAGGTTCAGTCTCATCCTTGTACCCTGCTCCTACTACCTCCCCAGCCATGGAACGTTCCACTATCTCTGTGGCACACCTCTATTATAGTTTGAAAAAAACTAATTCCAAAATTCATCTAAAGAAAAATCTAAACAATATATGTGGTGGTTTGAAAGAAAATGACCAGCAAAGGGAGTGGCACTGTTAGGAAGTGCGGCTTTATTGGAGTAGGTATGGCCTTGTTGAAGTGTGTCACAGTTGAGGGGAGCTTTGAGGTCTCATACACGTTCAAGTCATACTCAGTGAGACAGTCTTCCTATTGACTGCGTATCAACATGTAGCAGCAACAAGAAGTTCCTTCTCCAGCACCATGTTTGCCTGCATCCTGCCTTGCTTCCTGCCATAATAATGAATTAAACCTCTGAACTGTAAGCCAGCCCCAATTAAATGCTTTCCTTTATGAGTTGCTGTGGTCATGGTGTCTCTTCAGCAATAGAAACCTTATGACAATATGTGAGAATACTAAAGAAAAATTGGAAAACTATAAAAGGTGAAAAATACTTGCCCTAACCATATATCAAAACGTTTAAGTATAATTAAAATAAAGGGTAGAGTCAAGCATACCACTTGGGGGGGGGGAATAACTGTTAGACCTCACCTGACAATATCCATAAAAACAAACTGCAGGTAACTTTAAAAGCTAAACATCATCTTTAAAAAATTTTATTTATTTAGTTAGTTAGTTAGTTAGCTAGTTATTATGTATACATTATTCTGTCTGTGTATATGTCTGCAGGCCAGAAGAGGACACTAGACCTCATTACAGATGGTGTGAGCCACCATGTGGTTGCTGGGAATTGAACTCAGGACCTTTGGAAGAGCAGGCAATGCTCTTAACCACTGAGCCATCTCTCCAACCCCCTAAATATCATCTTTTAAAAAAATTAAAAGAAAATACAAAACCATTTAGTCTTTGAGATCAAACTGACATTCTCAGTTTTGTTCAATTGGTTTGTTTGTTTCGTTGGTTTTTCAAGATTTTTTTTTTTTGGTATAGCCCTGAACATCCTGGAACTTCTGCAGGCTAGGCTGGCCTCAAACTCAGAGACCCACTTGCCTCTGCCTCCCAAGTGCTGGGATTAAAGGCATATGCCACCACTGCCTGGCTTTTAGCTTGTTTTTTTGAGAAAAGGTTTTGCTAGGTAGCTCAGGCAGCCTCTAACTTACAATCTTCCTGGCTTAGATTCATGAAATTTATGAAAGCACAAGCCATTTTTAGTTTCTCACTATTGTGGTCTTACCAAACAGAACTTTGATTTCCTTTAAAAAAAAAATCATTGATTTGCCTAGGAACAGGCAAAACACAAGGTAGGTAACACTTCACTCTGCCACAAAGACAGGATATGTTTTCCACCTAATGGAGATGGAGCCAGCAAGCGTCAGGAAGAAATTGTCATTTTCTAGAACTGTGTATGTGTGCACGTGTGTGTAATGCATATACATTTACTCTAACAGGTTGAGTTAACAATAGGATCTATCCAGCAAAGCAGCTTTTCCACCCATTACGAACAAGTATAAACCTCAGTGGCAATGCAAGTGAAAAGGGACCTGGTATTTGGAAGGAATAAAATGGTATTGGAGACACAACAATAGAAACATTTGTTAAATCATAAGTGTGGTGATAACATGCGACCTTTGAGGGAGAAGGTATTATTAAAGCCTGGATTTTTTTTTTGTATGTTGACTTTTTTTTAGCGGTTCCCTATATAATCAGTTTGAAAAAATAGTAAAATTTATGTAATTCAAGACCTTTTAGCTTGTGCCACCAACAAAACTTCCACATTCATTTCTCATGGTCTATCTTTCAGACTCAGGCCTCAGACTTATAGATCTGCTCCCATGTTTTGAATACTAGTTCCCTTCCATTTTCACTGCCTGAGTAACCAGAGTCCCCTGCTCTAACACTCTTTTAAGAGTTGTCTTTAAGTGAATTAATCACTCCTACCAGTCCTGAAGTTCCAGGCATCACAGATTCAGAATCAGACAAATTCAGTCTGAACTCAGCTTTGCAGCTTACTGCTACTAAAATGTTCAATGTATTATGCACTTTAAATCTCAGTTTCTTCAAGCATAGAACAGAAATGCCCCTCTGGTCTAACATTGATAAAATAAATGATACACCACACCATTCTGTGAGCCACAACTGTGCAGCACATGGATGGGAAGCACTGCTGTTCTCTGAAGCTCATGGCAGGGTCTCAGGCACCACAGGCCTAAAGAATCATATTCTGCATGTCAGGCAATTGTGGTATTGTTTAACAAAGACTGATGAAAGGTCTTGAGGATGTAAGGGCCCCAAATTGGAATCTATTAGAAGTCTCCTGTGAGTTTTGAACTAGATGGTGACACACTCTAGTTTCAGTTTTCAAATATCTTGACTGTTTTATAGAAAACAAGTAGGGGAGGAGCAGAGCAGAAGCATATTTAGTAAAGAAGTCATTTAAGTAATCTGGATGAGGGATGTTGGCTGCACAGATGAATGTGGTATTGATGGAAGTGGTGTGTCAAAGAAAGGACATATTTTGAATTCAGGGCCAACATAAATTGCTAGTGTATCAGAAGTAAACATGAGGGACACAAACAGCACAGCAATACTAGCTGAACACCAGTGCTTCACATCCTTCACAGGTGAAAACTCAAGTCTGTACCATCACACCAGGTGTGCACAGCTGACAGCATCACTTTATTAAAATGAAGAAAATAAAGCAGAGGTGAAATGACTGATGAAGGCCCTAACAGTAGGTAGCAGATCTGAGTCCTGGTAGCAGGCTTGTGTCTAATAGTACTCTAGTACCATCTCCTACAGTGCAACTGCAAAAATGGGCACTACTGGGGAGGGAGATAGACTGGAGCACAATAGGAGTGATGTTGTGCCTCACATGCCATCTTTGAGATTCCCACTACACATCTGAGTGGAGGGAAAGATGTCAGACAGACTGCTGGCATGACTAGATCTAAGGTGGGGATAAGGGTAAAAGAAAAGTCAGCAGCACAGAGAATTCAAAGCCAAAAGAATGAATGAGACCAATTGAAGCAGGCTGTAAAATCAATTTAGAGGGTCTTGAACTAAACACTTTAAAAAAAAAACAAACCGGAAGGCAGAAAATAACAGATGATGGATCACAGTAAGATGAAGTATACAAAACTGGAGAAACAATACAGCTCAGTGGTTAAAACTATACACTCCCTGTTCTTACAGGACCCAAGCTCAATTCCTAGTACCCTAGCCACAACCACCTAACAAGGGGATCTGATGCTGTGGCCTCCCAAAGCATCCATTAACACACGTATACAAAATGAGAAACAATAAAAATAAATCTTTAAGTGATTTGAAGGGGGAAGTGAGGAAAATGGGGGACACTTTAACTGGGAAGGGAGAAGGAAGTCAATATAGAAGAGAAAGAGAAAGGGGAGAAAAAAAGTAAAACACAAACAAAAACCAAGAGCAGACAGGCATCAGAAACTCCCTTTCAAATCATCGTTCAGGGGAGTTTGAGACTCCCAAAACAATACAGGCTACTGTTCTTGCCCTCAATAGTCCCCAAGAAGTTGAAGGTAAGTCCTTATTGTTGAAGGCACCATTCATTTCAGACACAGGACCCAGAAGACCTGAATATGACCTGAAAGTGTTTTCCTGAAGAGTAGCTTTTGCAGTACAGGAGGGTACTGTGTGTGTTTCTGTGGTGGTCTGAATAAAAGTGGCCTCCCACAGGTTCAAAGGGAGCTGCACTGTGAGGAGGTATGGCCTTGTTGGAGTGTGCACATGAAAGTGTGTCACCAGGGGTGGGCACTGAGGTATCAAGTGCTTGAGCCAGGCTCAGGCTCTCTCTCTTCCTGCTGCCTGATCAGATGCAGAATTCTCAACTACCTCTCCAGCACCATGTCTGTCTGCATGCTGCCATGCTTCCTGCCATGACGATAATGGACTAAACCTCTGAACCTGTAAGCCAGTCCCAATTAAATGTCTTCCTTATTCAAAGTTGCCACGGTCATGGGGTCTCTTCACAGCAATAGAAACCCAAACTAAGACAGCTTCCAAGTAAGGAAAGCAACCAATAGCTCTTTCCAGCTGCAAAACCTATGAACCACAATTATCATCAGTACAGCCTGGTACCTTTAAGGGTGCAATACTGGCACACATCTCGGTGGTAACAGCTTTCTAATTGGAGTGAAGGCCATTCAACAGGAGGAAAACTATGCCTATTACTTGAAAACTAACTACATAGGATAAGTGAGATTTGCAATTTTTAGAAAATGACCTACTTCTAACATTTGATTAAATATGCATAATTCCTAACCAAATTCTAAATATTTATCTTTATAGCCCTCATCAAAGGTAAGAGTAGTTCTCACTATCAAGAAAAAACTTTGAAACAGAGAGACCATTACTGAAAACCACAATTGATCAAAATACAGAGGTGCCCAGCCAAAATGAATCCATCTGCAACATTAACTCCTACACCTAAGGATGGGGGCTGGGATGGAAGAACTGTTAAGAGCCGAAAGACCAGGAAATCTGCACTGAGACTGTGTCTCCTATAAATGAAATGGAAGTTTCACCTATAGTACCACAACAATTGTTTCTTACACATACCACCAACAGACATATTAACATGGAAAAGGGAAGATCTCCAGGCCACCACTTATCAACAAAGATCCAGAAGCAACAAAGGAATGCTGGGAGAAGAAATAGTTTTCCCCAGGGATGAGTCCCTAAATGGTTATCCATTACCAAGTAGTCAGCCTTGAAATAACATATAAAAAAAAACACTAATAGGACTGAATAGATTGTGTGTGTGTGTGTGTGTGTGTGTGTGTGTAACAAAGAGAAGAAGCCATGAACTCCAGAGGGAACAAGGAAGGATACATGAACAGGATTGAAGGAAGAAAAGGGAAATGATACTTCATTTTTTTATAAAAAGGATTTAAAGAAACAAAATGCCATTAAACAAAGATGAAGCACACAAACTAGTTTATGAAACAAGTTTAATTTTTTAATTTTCATATATGTGATACCAGGCTGTCACTTGGTGTGGTGGAGTTTTTTGTTGGTGGTGGGTTGTTTTGGCTTTTTTGAGGGGGGGGGGCTGTTTATCGTTTGTGAACAGGGTTTCTCTGTCCTGGCTGCCCTGGAATTTGCTCTGTAAACCATGCTGTCCTGGAACTTGTAGAGATCCACCTGCCTCTTCCAAGTGCTGAAGTTAAAGGAGTAAGCCACCACTGCCCAGGTAATATGGTTATTTCCCCTTCAACTTTATCCAGTGTGGAACCTTGGTACTCCTAAGGCTGAGCACAGGGCACGCATTCAAACATGAGGTAACTTAAGCTCACAGTGCATGCTAACTTTCTGACAAAAACAAAGCTCACACATGAAGAACAACATTTTAGAATGGGGGTATAACTTAGTGATCAGCATGCAAAAAGTCCTGGATTCAATCCACAGCTAACAACAGTTTTACTTTAAACAATGAGAGGAACTAACAGTAAAAAGGGTTTCTATAATCCCTGCCTCCGTTCTCTGCTTTGAACCTCACTGAAGTAAAAGGAGAAGCAGGTTGATTTTTTTTTTAACCTTATCTACAAGGTGCTGAACATAATAGGTCACTACTTCTGATAGGTAAAAACTGCTTCACTTACATTAAACTTTAAATAATGCAAATCAAAAGATGGCTTTTTAAAGCTTTTTTCCTTGAAAGAACTTTTGAAAATTACTTTCCAGGGGCTGACCCTTGAAAGCAAGCTTCTGAATATAGTATAATAAAACGTAACAACACTAAGATCTGCTTCAAGCTAAAGGCAGGGTACTAGATATTTAGAATTTCGAAAACTTTTAATACCAACCTGAACATATCTGAATTTATGGGAAGTTAAACCCGAACAACACACTGTAAAACAACAGTGCCAACTAACAACCTCAGAAAAGAAATGTAAGATAAGACAAACAGATTTTAATGTGTGCTTGGCCTTCTTGCACAAACCAATGAGAAAAGTAGTCAACCAAAGCATTCCAACTTGATTTTATTGAAGGTACCAAAGTCACAGGTCAACCAAGCTTTTTACAGTTTACAGGGTCCTCTCCATCTTGCTGAGGATGCAGGCATGGGAGAAACCTATATGAATGATTAAGTTCTGGGAAAAGAACATAAAAATGGGAAAAAGTAAAATTCCACGGTTGCCACAAAGTCACAACTCCAAAATAATGTGTTAGGCTCTCAATCTCTTTATTAAAACTGTATGTGTGATCCTGTATATGGGTAAACATATCTATGTGTATATGTATGACTTGCATGTGGATGCCTTGGATGTCATCCTCAGAAACATCTACCTCCTTCAGACTGAAGCACACTAATTAGGCTACAGTAGATGACAAAAGAACCCCAAAGATTCTCCTGTGTCTATCTCCCCAGTGCAGGGATTACAAACACAAGTCACTTCACCATGAATTCTGGATATCAAACTGTGTTCCTTGTGCTTACAAGACAAGTGCCTTACTGACTGAGCTACCCCCACCTCAACCTTGAAGCTCTTATATAAGCATCAGTAAGCGAAAGGGATTTCTAAAACACTGAGTTTCCCTATCTATAAACAAAACTCAAAACCACTAAAGTCCACACCTATTAAGAAGAAATTGTTTCCTTGCAGTGTCCAAGAAGAGGACCAACAATTGACATGCTGGAGGGTAGAGAGATGGCTAAGCAGTTAAGAGTTCCTATTCTTCTTGCAAAGGACCAAGTTGGGGTTCCTGAGCCTATGTGGGGGAGGAGGTGACCTCACAACTGCCTATAACTGCAGTTCTAGGTGATCTCTAGCTTCCACAGGCACTACACTGGCATGTAATATATAATTCAAAAGAAATATTTTTAAAAATAATTACCAGGCTAGCTTAAGATCACAAAGAAACACAGAAGGAACCAGTAAGATGGCTCATCCTCTAAAAGTGCCTGCCACTAAGACATAGGACCTGAGATTGATCCCCCACACACACACACA
>LOEQ01001725.1:200432-218194 GCA_001685075.1 Bramus lutescens | reverse complement strand
TGTGGCTCATCTCTAAAGAATATGTTTTATTTCTCTAGATAGGGGTGATTATGTGTCTATTTATAATTGGGCCCAGAGTGGATGGCTTAAAAGGGGCCAATGCCCACCGCTGATGGGGAAATCAAAGCTTAGAGCAAGGGATAAAGGTAAGAGTGCCCACTCACATACCTACTGTGTGCTATGAATTGGCACCTGCACCTTGGATAGTGATCATAAAGGCCAAAGAGGACTCCATTATACCTTGCGAGCTCAGAGGGGGAAGAGCCTTCCTGAGGCTGCACAGCAAGAAGATGGCTATACTTGGCGCCAGGAGTCAATAAGGAGGTAAGGCCGGCACAGCGGCTGGAGAGCAGCTGGGCAAGGCCACTGGGGGCATACCTGGAACAACACACACACACAGTGGCTTCAGCGGCAGGTCAGAGCAGTTCCAAGCAGTTCCATCAGGGTGACAGCAGAAGGAACTGACCTGGAACTGTAGCTCTGCCCCTCAGTGTCGAAGTAGGAGTGCTAAGCAAGTAGACCCCTAGCCTGGTCCTGAGGACTTCACAGTCCCTCAGTCCCTCTATTTAACTCCATGACAATACCTGAGACGTAAGTACCTATGTTTATATTCAGAAAGGGTAACCAAGGCCCAGAAAGTAACCTCAGGAGTCCAGCTCCAGGTACAGGAAACCACAGCCACATCAAACCAAACCTGCTTAGGCTTAGCCTGTTGAGGCCTCCCCTGTCCAAATGTCTACTGCTGCTCCCTTTCGGCAGCAGTCCCAATAAAACCCTGCAGGCCCAATCTACCAACTGCAAAACAGTTCCCTACCCTGTGCCACATGGCATTGGGGTTATCCGAGCTTCTTCGATGCTTGCTGAGAGCCTACTGTGTGCTAGGTCCCAAGCCTCAATTATTTTCTACTTATCATCTCAAAAGTACTTCCACTCCTGACATTTCCCAAGTCTTGCTTTTTGTACCAGCCCTTCCCCTACCAAGGGCATGCATGGTCTGTCTTTAAGACCTGACTTGGTATAGAATCCACAGCAGGCATGGGGTAAGCTTCCAGGTAAACTGTTCACTCAGAAAGGATGTGTCTGCAAAGCCAACACAGAAAGCTAGAACACAGTTATGGATTGATTCGGATCTCTGCCTCCGGCCCTTTGCACTTGCTGTTTTCTGTACCTGGAACACCCCCTCTCCCCACTGCCAGCCTTCCCTTTGTTACCCAAGGATCCTGACTTAGGTAACATTTCCACAGGGAAGCCTGTCCTCAAGACCAACCTAGATGCTGCTTCTCCATGGTTTCCTGAACTACATCCCAGAAGGCAGCAAGAAGTAGTGGGACAGGGGCTTTGAGGCAAACTGCTCAGGTTCCTATCTTAGCAGCCCAACTCACTGTGACCACAGATGAGCCACTTGGCTCCTCTAAATCCATTTCATCCTATGTGAGGATGGGAACAATAACAGTAGTGTCTACTGGAGGGTCTCAGGGAGAGCTGACCCTCCCTGTCTATTCAGCCGCCTGTTCCACCCCAATAGGGCTTCAAATTCAGCCAAGGACACAGGTTGGTTTATTCTCTGATCACTGTCAAAGTATCTGCAAACAGTGGACACTTAAGAAATACACACTGGGCAGGCATGGTGGTCCATATCTTTAATCCCAGCACTACAGAGACAGAAGCAGGTGGATCTCTGTAAGTTTGAGTCTACATATGGAGTTCCAGACCAGCTACATAGTGAGACCCTGTTCCAAAAAAGAAAGAAAGAAAAATGTACACAGAGGAACCTAGGCAAGGGCAGCTGAAATCAAGGATTGGAGAATTCAGTTTGGCAGGCACCTACATTAGACTGGCTTTAAACTTTGGCTTTTCTACTTCCTGTGCGATCTAAGTCAAGTTGCTTAATTTCTCTAAGCCACACAGGCTCCACCTGTAAAAGGGGAGGAAGGCAAGAGCTTCCCTTTTAAGGTTGTAAGATAGTATGAGATAAGGGATGCAATGTGTTCAGAAGGGTTCAGACTGCACTGGAGCCAGATCAAGGTTCACTGCCTTCACTACTTTATCTGATCAGGGCCAACAAAGTGTGTCTGCAAAGAGGCCTTGGAAAGGGTGTGACATCAGAGGGACACGGACTGGGCTCCCACATAACTGTACCACACCTTGCCTTCCCTTTCTTGAAGCAGACCTCTGCTTTCTGACAAGAAATACAAACAAAATGTCTACAGACACATGGCTAGCACTGAGCAGAACTGCAACTATCGTGGGGGCTCTGTCGTCCTCCAGAGCATGGACGTGTGTGCAACTAAGAGCTCCTTGAGTCAGCATGAGTGAAGTGAGGCCACAAGCAGAAGCAAAAACACAGACAAGGGAAACGAAGGAAACAGCACCAGGAAAGGCTTCCTGGAAGAGAGGGAGCAAGCTGAGTCAGAACACCCTGCCCAGGGAGATGGGAGCAAACGCATGGACTTGGTGGGGACACCCAACCCAAAATGCAAAGTTCATTTCTAAGGTGGCAACTCCCAGGTACACTTGGATGGACAGACCCAACCTCATTTATTTTGAAGATGTGGATTTGGGGAATTATGGTGTCTGAACTGGAAGATATGGAGATCATCCTGTTGATGATCAAGGCCAACGTCACAGAAACAAGAACTGAAATGAGAGGGATGCTAGTATCATCTTTCCAACCATTTTACAGATGAGCAAACTGAGGCCCAGATGACTAAACTATATTACCCCAACTCACAGTTAATAAAGAACAGAGGCAGAATTCCACTCAAAGCTAATCCCAGTTACTGTTTTAACCAATGCACTCTACTGCTTCTCATCAGATGTGCATCCATTCCATGCTGTATGCATACACCCATGCTGCATACACACACCCATCCTGCATGCCTGCACACTTCCACCCCATCCTCTATTCATATAACTATCTATTCCATAAGCACCCATTTATGCTTGCATGCACCATTCTAAATCATCATGCATGCACTTATCCACCCCATCCTCCATGCAAGAACCTATGCCATCAGGCATCCATACACTCATCCATTCCATTGCACATGTGCACCCATCCAGTCCATCATGCATGCATGCACCAATCTAAATCATTGTGCATGCATGCACCTATCCTCCATGTATGCAACTATCTATCCTGTCCATACCATCAAGCATGTATGCATGCCTGCACCTGTCCAAACCATCACAGGTGTGCGTGTACCCATCCATCCCATTTGGCATGCATACACCCTCCCATCACATCACACATGCATGCACCCATCCATCAGATCGCACATGCATGCATGCATTCAAGCAGTGCTTATTTGAACTCCTGCTGTTCCAAACACTGAGATGTCAACAATGAATGCAGCACCACTGCACCCAGCTGCTTTAGAGCTCACTAAAATCAGTCCTCCTGCAAAGTCTGGCTTCAAATTTAGCTGCTCAAGACCACAGACCACTCTACTGCTGGGAAACCACAAACCAACCCCCTTTCAAAGGCCATTACATTGCTTGCATGGGAAAAGGAGAATGAAGACAATTGATCCAGTATCTACTTCTGGACAGAATGCTGAGTTGTTTGGAGGTCTACAGTCTCACTAACAACAACCAAAAAAAAAAAAAAGATTTGGAAATGTTCAGTCCAGGGGCTTGAGGTAACTGAACATCTGAGTTCTACCACCACAAGAGCTTCTGGCAAGCAGTTCCCTGGGAAAGGAAGTGGGCCAACTGTATACACTGGGTTCTGAAGCTCCCGGACCTTTCTTCCTAAGAGCTGAGCGCCTACTCTGATCCAGACCCACTAATGCTGTTCCATCCCAAAAGGCTGGCATAACCACCCATTTTTTTGCAAATAGAGAAACTGAGGCTCAGAGAAAGGAAGACTTGTTGGAAGTCAACACAGGTCTGGCTGGCTACAGAGATTGTGATCCTCAACACCAAAGATTTGCTTAACCTTAGACAAACAGCTCATCTCTGCTCTCCTCACCTCTGAAGTGAATGCCAGAGGAAAACATCAAGTCTCTTCCAGCCTCAGCTCTCACTGAGGCCAGCCAACTTTCTCCTGACCCTCACCCCTCCAGCTTTAATCCTTCCCCACCAGTGCCCATGGTCAGACTGCAAAACTACCCAGAATGAAGCTTCTAAAACAGGAATTAAATGTCCTTCCTTGGGCCTCCATTTCAGGGAGGCAATTATTTTATACCCATTTTACAGATGAGGCCATAAGTCTTAATCTATAAGATGATCAATCATTACTCTCTTCCAAGGTTCCTGCAACAGATCTGTCATTAACTGAAAAAGAATGGATGGCTGCTACAGTCAGGTTCTCTGTAGTGTTATTAACCATGACCCCCAACATCTGGACAGCATAACACCACTCCTGAAAAAAAGTTCACCACCTGTTTCCTCCATAAAATGTGAAAAGAACAGTTCTTAAAAGAAAGCATGCACACCCATTTTGCAGATGAGGAAATGGAAGCCAGAAAGGGTGACCTAAAGTGTTCAGGAAAGCTGCAACTCAGGATTTGTGACCCAGAACATAATAGTAAGAGGAAAGCTGGGGTGTCAGTGGGCTGCAAATTTGAATGGCACACTTCTGTGGGCTGGCAGCCTGCCAAGAGCCACAAACAAGGGGTGTTCTGCTCACCCAGGGCCATCAGGAACCTGCAAGCCTTCCCTGGGCACAGCTGCTACCCTGGCAGACCCCTAAAAAGCCCCCCAAAGAATCTCTGCGCTCCAGAGGCTTTTTTCCCATTCCAAACATGCCAGAGCCCCGCGGACCCCGGAGGCTGCTACTTAGCGCCAGATTAATCACACCGAATTCTCCATCCAGATATTGCATGCAGGCCGAACTCCCACCGCTAATCGCCGTAATATTCTCCTCGGCGTGTGCAGGCGGCTGGGGCGATGTTCCAGGAATATTAATTCTCCACAGCCGGCTCACTCCCGCCGCACGCATGCGCCCCCTGCACTGCTGGCTGCTGGTAGGGAAGCGGGTCTGGCCAGGGGGCTTGGAGCCTGTGGGAAGCTGGGCCAGGCCCCAACTATCCCTGAGCACCAGGCTGGCCAAGTAAGAACCAGTGGTCCAAATCCTAGTCAAGGTCTTAATGCCAGAGAAGTGTTGGCTCCTGCCTATGGGAAGGTTTGCCCCCCAATACTTACTGCCTCTCTCCCCTTAGTCCTGACCCCTAGCTTCCTGCCTCACAACCTTCAGGTAAGCTCAGGGCCCCAAGTAGTCACACAGCACAGGTTTTCTGATGTCCTCTCAACACAGCAATGCTTTGACAATTGGGAAGCCAGGGGCCAGCTAATCCTGGGGGGGAGGGGGAGCACACACACAAAAAGGAATAAAAATCGTTCATATGCTTGAAATATAAAAGCATGGGTGGCAGAGGAGACTGGCGATGTCTCAGCTATGGGGCTAACCCAGACCTGGAGGGGGCAGGCTGGGTCTGTGGAAGCCAGGCTCTGCTGCTGGCCCTTGCTTAGTTCAAGGCTACAGTGTAACTGGTAATGTAAGGCGCTGAGGAATGAGGGAACGGGGCAGAAGGTCTGTGGCAGCTGGAAGGTCTCTAAGGAAAGGGAGCACTTGCTTGTCCGAGGACATACTGACCTTTGGACCTCCTCTCTGTGGTCTGAGACACTGGTCTGTCTTTAAATAGCTCCTGGTAAGCCTGGTGGTCCAAAGCAGGGCTCAGCTGGGGACCTGGGGACATTAGGCAGAACTCCTGCCCACCCGGAGCATGACAGGGAAAAGCCGAATTTTCAGCGCTTAATCTCAAATCAGCCATGGGAGGCAGCTTCAGGCTGTCCATTTAAGGAAACAGACACAAGACAGGCAGTGTCCCAGTCAGGTCAGCCTTCAGGTCACCAGAACTTGAATCCAAGTCGTCCTCTTCAGCAGGTTCTGTGACTCCATTTCCTTCCCTCTGAAACAACTTTGAAGGTCCATCTAGCTCCCATAGGCCTATCGAACAAATACATGAATTTATCGATTGCCTACTGTGTGCCTAGCCCAGGAATCCAGAAATATATGTTCCTTGAGCTCAGTCTGCTGAGGAGAAAAGTAAACTGAAGGTCATCGTGCAGCCTGAGGTGCAGGGTCAGGGGCCCCTCTCCACAGCCTGGTAGTTAGGAAGGGCTTCCAGGAGGTGGTAAAACTAATGTGGATCAGGCAGAGACTTCCATGGGGGTCACGGATCTTGGATTCAGGCAGACTGACCAGATTCCCCATAGTAGCATGATTTGGATGATCTGCCCGATGTTAGTGCCACCTATGGGTGATGGCACCTGCCAAGAGAGCAATGAAGACAGCTTTTTGGGGAATCCTACTGTGGCCAGTAGGAGAATGGTGCACAGGAAGGGGTGGGCAGGTGGACATCCATAGATCCAGGTCATCTGAGCCACCCCTTGCTTTCCACAGCCCGGGCTAGGCCATGCCAGATAAAGGTGGAGCCCTTGGGTCCACTAGATAGAAGACCATCCTGAACCTCATCGTAACTCTGAACCAGTACTGGAAAAGAGAAGCACAGCCTGTAAGAACACAAGAATGCGGACCAGTTCAAAAGAAGCCAGCAGTGGGGGCTGCCTGAGAGTCTGGGGGTTCAACTCTGTTCCTTTGTAATACAGATCAGAACTGAAGTTTAGGACACACACATGGCAGACCTGCAGGACAAGCCCTGGCTCTGAGGCTCCACCCCCAACATCCAGCAAAGGCCTAGCTGAAGGACAGCAGCTGACCCCCTGACCCCATGGGCCTAAGGTGTCTGGCACCTCTCACATGCTACCATATATGAACACATGAAAGCCAAAAGGTTTTTCTCTAGTTCTCAGAAACAAATAAGCATGCATGGGCCTCTCTCACATGCTAGAGGCCACAAGCTAGAGCTTCACAGGGTCTAGGCAAATATCCCCAATTTGCAAGTGGGAGCTCATCCAGGTGCCACAGGTAAAAGGTGGCAATACTGTATGGTTTCCAGGTCCAGACCTGTGTGTCTGTGCCCAGCTCCACCCAAGGCCCTGGTGCTCGGGGACCAAGGATGCAGTAAAAGTACCTTTCCACTCTCATCTTGTCCTGAGGTCTCCCTGCTTTGGACTCGGATGAGACTCAGTACCCAGCAGACACTCTGAAACTGATGACACGCTAGGGCTCATCCCTCCCTTCTAGGAGGGAACATCCCAGCCTGTCAACTGCTACCACGTGGGTAACAGGATCCTAGGCAGTGAACAGCAGGTCCCACGAGGCTTCCCAGAGGAGGAAGGTTTGGGCAGGAACCTAGGTCAAGAGGCCTATCCAAGCTTCAAAGTTCCACGTGGGAGACATGGGAGAAGACAAAGGCCCCATGAGACTCTCAGGCCTCTTCCTTCCGGGCCAATGCCTCTGTGCCTGTGGCTTCTGCATCTCTGGTGCACATGCTTCTGAGTTCAGCCCCAGCAGGCTCAATGCCACGAGAGCCCTACTGTGTCTGATCATGGACAGCGCAGACACGTGGTTTCCTCATTCCTTCCACTCTCCTCAGTCCTGCCTGGCCCCAGATCTCACATCCCCTTAGCCAGGTGCTTCCCAAGGCAAGGCAGGGCCTGGGACTTGTAGGTGTGGAGGGTGGGGGATAGGGATTCAGGCTTAGCTATGAAGCAAGGCAGGGGCAGGACATAACCTGCGTGGATGAGGGGCCCAGTCTCCATGAGGTAGCCTCCTGTTCAGGCCCAAGACCTGAAGCAGGCTGACAGCTATCATTCTTTCTTACTGGTTTTCGCAGATCCCATCATTTACACTGCTGGCCTCTGGCCACTGGGTCACAGGAAAAGATCCAGATCTGACCCCGACCTCCTTCTCCTGGCTGACTCAACAACCCACTTGACTGCTCCAAACCTCAATTTGTTCATCTGAGATATGGGCTGACCACACCAGGAGTCAGAGCGATTAGTCACAAAGTGAGTGACCCTGGGGCTGGACATCTCAGGGGAATAAGAACTGGGCCTGTCCTGTACAAGAAACCACACAGTCGATTTCCTTTAGTGATCCTGACAACCCTGGAGAGGGAGGAATTGCTGCTCTATATTCACAAGTGAGAATCTGAAGGCAAACAGGTGAGGGGCTGGTCCAAGATCAAAGCTGCATACACCCCAGGGGAACCTTACCTGGTCGTAAAAGGCATTTTCCAGATATGGAAAAAAGTGGACAGAGAGGTCAGGGGTACCTGAAGCCCTGGCCTGTAGAGGCAAGAAGCCTAGCCAACAGCACACAGTCTGTGAAGAAGGATCCCTTACCCCATCCCCTCCAGAGCCTGCAGCCATCTTGGCTCTACAAGGGCTTTTTTTCCTTTTCTTTTCTTTTCTTTTTTTTTTTTTAATCCAAGAGCCAGGAAGGGCCTGGGCGGTGGGCAAAGGCAGCCAGGTAAGCCTCTGGGTAGAGAAAGGCTGGCAGCCCACTCCCCTCCGGGCCCCACTTGGCACCTGCAGCTCGGTGCAGCCTCCAAGCCCCAGCACTGCGTTCACATAGGCAGGCACCTGCCAATCTCAGCCCACGGCCTCTGCCCAGCCCCCCTCTCCCGGAGGACAGATAATTCTCTCGCTCTCCCAGCCTGACAAAATAACTAATGCTAACTCAATAAAGTCCCCCTTGAAGGTTTTTAATTACCAGACTGTGCCGAAGACTAAAGACTCCAGGAACGGGAGGGGAAGCCTGGGGAGGATGGTGGGGGTGGGCGTGGCAGAAGCTCCACCGGGCTGGTGGTAAAGTGCCCTCCCTCCCTCCCACTTGGGGAGAGGGCTGGGCTGGGCCGGTGCTGTCCAGGGTGCTGGGTTCAGCAGCCATTGGATTTAGAATTGCTGCTGGCAATAACAGCCATTGATGGAGGCCCAGTTAGGCTCCTGGCAGACTTCGGTGATTTTATCTTTGAGCTTCATGGCCAAACACACAGTGGACACCTCCCCAGTGAACAGAAAACACTAAGCCTGCAGTCACCAGCAAGACTGGGCTGTCCAGTTTTACAAGGTGTCAGACAGAGGGTCTGGCTGCCCACAGGTAGAATACAGACCTGTGACATGGAAGGAAGGAGCTGTGCACAAAGGTGGCTGCCAAAGACAGTGTCCTGTGTGCTAACCGTGGCTTCAGGCAGAGTGACGTGCTTGGGGCACAGCCTAGCATCGGTGGGACCAAGGTTACCCAAAAGGCCTAATGGGGGCCGCACTCAGCAGAAGGGAGTGCCACAGTTGGCATACAAACCCCCACAACTACAGCCAAGAGCAAAGACAACATCTAAAGAGACGCTCATAGCTGCCTTTACCCTAACACACCACCATACTCCTCTCTTAGCACAGGCACCCTGTGAGCCAGCCCAACAGTTCCACAGAATCCACTCTGGGCTCACTCAGTCATGGGTCCCTTTTAGCCTTCAAGACCTTTGATCTGGCATTCATCCTTCTCCAGGATGAATGACCGGCTCTAGATAAGCCTTTCTGGAATTCCCCACCTTGAACTTTTAGGTCAGTCACCTCCTACCCATTAATAACAACCTTCTCCAGCAGTACTCCTGTGCACCTAAACGGAATGATCAGCACCTCTCATCCTCAGGCTTGGAATACAGGCTGAGTTCATTCTCAGACCCACAGGCTCTGAATCAGCCTGCTGGGGTCCCAAGCTTGCCTTGACCCTGAACTAGGCTGTAAGTGGGTATGTTTCTTTATATACACATTGGGGAGTAAGAATAGTCCCTAACTCAGACGCAGGTTTTGAGGGTTACTAAATTCATATTTGTTAAGATTCAGCATAGTACCTAGTAAGTGCCTGGGGTTGCGAGGCAACCAGCACCATCATCTTCTTGAGTAGTAGCCCATCTTTCCCTATCTAGGCACCGGTTACCAGGATGCTCCATTCTTTGCTCCCAGCACAGCCCTGAACACAAGAACATGCTGAACTACCCATGAGACAGGCCACAAGGCTTAAACTGGCTCCATTTTCTGGATGTGGACAGAGGCCACAGGAGGCTCCACATTGCTCCACGGTCCCTCTGCCCAGATGTGCTCCCTTTACTGTGTCTTCCTCAGATCTGTTCTTTTCAGTTCCACAGAGATAGCACCTTGGGGGCAGTGCTGACAGCCGGTGCAGCTGTGCTCTGCTCTCCAGGGGCCTCAAGGGGTGGTAGGAAGGCCCCAACACCCAGCCCTGACTGGAGTCTTCTGGCTGGGATCACAGCCCTACTACGATGGAGCTGCTGCCCACCAGCCGGCCCCTTGGCATCAGGCCCTGGATGGCAGCCAGCTGGGAGAGGAAGCATCTTGGCTGGCAGCCAGCTCACAGTGCCTGAGCTGTCAGCCAGGAGGCAGGCCAGGCAGGGCTGAGACCCCCTGCCCCTGAACAGGGCCCTGGCCAGGCCACCAGTATGGGGCCAAGCTCTTCCTCCCACCAGGGATGCAAGGGGGCCCTGTCAATGCCAGCCCTAGGCAAGGAGAAGGGACATAATCTTGCTAGGTCCCCATTTATTCAGCTCAGCTTTTCACAAGCAGCAACTGTTGTGGAAGCAGCACGTGGAGCGGGAGATTTTCAAGTCAAATAATAAAAACAGCAACAACTCCAGCTGACATTGAGCAAGCACTTACTCCGCACCGGGTGCCACTGCACAGACTCCTCTGGGAGGGAGGATGCCATTACTATCAGACGTAGCAGCTGAGCTCAGAAAGGGGCAATAACTCACCTAGAGCCACACAGCATGTCGCAAACAGGCTTGAAACTGGAACCTCTGCTTCAACCCTGACACTCCACTGGCTTAAGCAGGCCCTGGTGCCTGGTCAGGACAGAGCCTCATGCGTCTTTGAGTGCGGAGTTCAAGACGGGTCATGGGGGTGCAGAGATAAATACTCAGTCTAGGTACTCATATTTATTCAAAGCACTGAGGCTGGGGTTAGAGTGGTAGCCCACAGGTTAAGAGCACATATTGCTCTTCCAGAGGACCTGAGTTCCCAGCTTACAATCACCTGACTCCAGCTCAAGGAATCCAACGCCCCCTTCTGGCCTCCTGGGGCACTGCATTCACATGCACAAAATCCACACTCACATAACATATACACATAATAAAGATAAAAAATATTTTCTTTAAAAAACAGAGCATTTGGAGCTTCTCACCCTAGTCAATTAAGCTTTTAGGAGATGGCCCTGCCACAAGCTCCACTGCTACCTGCCCAAGGAAAGCTAGTGACTCCCACAGCTACATGGATGAGGTGCCCAGGGTCGGGCTTACCAGATACCAACGCTCCTCCCAGAGAGGAGACAAGAAGGAGGACTGGAAAAGCACGTGTTTGTTCTCTGGGATACAATTCAAATACCCTGTGGGAGTGGTCTTAAACATCTCTGGGAGGGGTCTTGGGATGGAACTTCCACCCAAGCATTCCAGACTCTTCGGATATAGGATGCCAGGGGCTGGGGTGAGGTTTTAACCCAAACATCCCAGACTTTTGGGTATAGGATGCCAGGGGCTGGGGTGAGGCTTCCACCCAAATACTACCTGCCCAAGGAGAGCTAGTGACTCACCCACAGCTACACAGATGAGATGCAAACCAAGGCTCCCAGTATTCTCCTCACAGACTTCCAGCCCTACAGGAAGGCCCAGAGCCACACTACTTATCTCCCAAAGTTACTTAGCCCAGGAGGCTAAAGGGGAGCTGGGATGCAGGACAGGCAGTACTGATCAGAGGAGGATGGCACCCCAGGGAAAGCAGGAGCAGTCCAGCATCACTCAAGAGAGCAAGGGAGGGTCACCAAGGGAAGGTGCTTCTGGTGATCCCACAAGTGGGAGGGGCTTGGACTGCGGTCCATCATGAGCAGACCCCTCCCCCACTGGGAGACCCTGGCACCTTTCTCATCCTATAGTACTAGTGCTAGGGAGGGCTGGCCAGATAATACCCTCTTGTCCCCTATGAATGGCCAGGTGCATAGCACTCTTGAAGCCAGCTGGTAAGATGCCAGCTTGGCCCTAATCGCTTCTCTCCGCATTTGCTTTCCCAGAGTTTGCCCTCCAGAAGGGCAGATTCAACCATCGAAAATGAAGCAGGGCTCTCCTAGAGCCAGGGGTCAGGATGGCGGATGGCCCTTCTCCCAAGAACTGGACAACCTCCTGTGCATCTGGGGACCATCCTTGTAGCTGGTGGACAAGGACTGACAGGGAAGGAGCAGGGAGGCCGCAGCATGATGCCAGGACAAACAAGGCTATGGTGTCCCCAGTATCCCATCCGGGGGACAGTAAATGAAAACAGACACTAAGGGTTTCTATACCACACCCCGGGAACTGGAAGAATTTTCCAGAGAAGCCTTGAGAGAACCTTAGAGGACTAAGAGTGTTGGGTGGTAGTCAGACTTCATGAACCCCCAGAAAATCTGGGGCCCTTCTTCAGCCCTCACTAAAGGCAAGGCAGGGGTGTGGTCCTTCTGAGGGAATCTGCCAAAGCTTTGCTTCTTTCCCCCATCAACCCCACACTTGCACCACACGCCCCTCTCACTCGTCCTCCTGCCGGGCAGCTTTCAAATCGGTAGAGCCTGTCCCTTCCCGCCTTGGACAGAAGGGTTACAGCCCTGAACTGAGGCGGAGCCCAAGCCTCAAATCCAGGCCACTCAGGACATCCGTGGTACTAGGGTACAGGGTAGAGAGGTGCCATTCCTCCTGAGAGCCCACTCCAAGCAAAAGACAAGTCACCAGTCCATTCTTCTCCCAAGAATCAACTGGCCTACCTCTGCACTTCTCCCCAATGGTGGGGCTTTCTCCTCCCCCCATCTGAATCTAGCTGGGCAGGAGCCAGGGAATTAGTTGATACCTGGAGCGGGAGAGTAGAGAATTGCAGAGGAGGAGGAAATGCAGAGGAGAGGGAGGTGGGAAAGAGAGGAGGAGGAGGAAGTGGAGGGGAGAGGGAGGTGGGAAAGAGGAGGAGGAAGTGGAGGGGAGAGGGAGGAGGGGTAGGAGGGAAAANAGGGGGGCGGGGAAGGAGGGACCCGTGGGGGAGGGGCAGTCTACAATCGCTGCAACATCAAAGCCTTCCCCGCCGCAGCGCAGTCACGTGCAACCTCGTTCTTTGCGTTCCTTAGCTGGGAGATGCTGCTGGGCCCGGGGCTGCTGAAGGAATTTTAAAACGAGGCAGATCGTCTAGAATGGGGGAGTAGAGGGAATGAGTGGAGTTATCTTTAAGTAGGAGACGTGGCGGCAGGTTTGGAAACCTTTCGCCTGGGGCAGCAGCAGGAGCTTGAAGGGCCCCTGCTCAGTGGCTGGGTAGGAGGCCAAGAGCACGGACCACCCAGTTAACTCCTCTGGTGGATGGAGCTACTGGCCAGCCCAGCCTGATTGAGAAAGGCTGGAAATCTGGCTTTCATTTTAAAAAGCTTTCTCCTTTTAATATTGGCTCCAGTTTAAAAGAGGAGTGGATATATATACATATAAATATATATATTTATATATATAATTTTTTTTTAAATCCACCATTTGGGTCAAAATACAGCAGGTCCTCACCAGGCCCTGGGGTCTCATCTGGGATGGGGCTTCTGATAGGCTCCAACCTGCTGTTTCATTTGTGTGGTCACTAGAGAGTTGTAGAGACTTGCTCAAGATCACATGGAGGAGAATATTAGAACTTGCAGGGAAGATTCCCCCACCTCTGCCCCCACCTCCCTCCTCAGGCAGGTTGGTCTGAGGTTCCATAGACCCAGGGACTGTGGGACAATCGGAAGTGTATGGAAGCTTGTGGCAACAGACAGTTCTTAGAATCCAATCCCCTACCCCTACCCCATGCCTAGCCTTGGGCAGTTCTGCCCTCCATGAAGGAGACAGCTGTCCTGGTGCACTGGTAGGAAAGCACTCACCCCCCCTCAAAGCTTCAGGAGGACTCCTAAGAGCACTAGGCAGGCACTCAACAGGAAAAGTGGGGTGAGAGGTGGGTACCCACAGAGTGGAAGAAAATCCAATGCAGAAGCTTGGATGTTTAACTCCCGGGGCACTGGGGAACCCTTGGGGGTGGGGGAGGGGGATCAAGACACAGGGCTGGAAGCATGTTCTTTCCTGAAGTCATTCTTCAGCAAATATTTACCTATCATTTCCTCTGTACCAGAGAGAATGGTGGGGCAAATGTAATACCACACCACCATAGTTGGATAGGGTGGGGAGGCTGAGGGAGCCACAATTGCAACAGGTGGGTAACCAGCCCTCCAAGGAACTACTTGCCAGGAGAGAAGACTCTTCTCTGCAGAGCAACAGGAGACAGGGAACAGCAGGGTCTCCCTAAGGGCGGTAAGTTGGCAGGCAAGGGCAGGCAAGCCATGACAGGAGGCAGCTTTCAGACCTCTCAAGGGTATTCTAAGGGAAAGGTCTGGGTGGGGTTGCAGGCAGGTGCACTGCCTCCCTTCCTTAGCTCTCTGTCGCTGCAGTTTCCTAGCTGGAAGAGAGCCCAGCACACTGGATCCCCGCGGCTGACTGGCTTGTGTGTCCACCTGTTACGCCCAAATCCGTGGGGCATAACACACCTAGTCTTACGAACAAAGCCTTCGGCCTCATGGACCACTACAGGCTACTACTACACACACATTTTGGGATGGCAAGCCTGAATTCCAGGTTCTGGGCCCTCAAACTCAAGGTAAGTCACACAACTTGAAATCCTTGACATTTTGAGAAAGTGCCCTTTTAGAGGACACGTGGGCCCGGGGGAAACCCCATGCAGGTTCTCTATAGTCCTCCAGTCTTCATGAGAAGGGCAGCTGAAGAGACAACAGGTGAAGGGTCATGTTTACAGAACTGAGGGGCCATCATCCCACATAAGAACCCAGAAGTGACTAAGGACAGCTCATGAGATGCTAGGAGCCCCATTCTCAGGTCAGGAGACAGGGGCTAGGAGGGCAGTCAGGGCGGGCACCAGACAGGACTCAAGCTGAGGGCCCAAGGGAGGTGGTGAGGAATGAATGACCAGGCTTCCGCAAGGAAGCCAAGGTAACAGGAAGGAGGGCACAGGGTCCTCTCCGTCCTGGCCAGGGGTGGGGCGGATGGGGGGGCCTGAAGGTAGAAATGTAGCCTTGCACTTCCACCCTCCTACATTCTACTCTGAAGCTCCCCAAATGATCCTCTATCCCTAGGGGCTCCCACTCCACTCTCCAGCCTCTGCAGGAGGGACATAAGCAAAGCTCACCAGCCGGGGAGGGGCAGAGACCAGAGCTGGGCCCTCTACTTCTCTGGCCTGCATGGACAGGATTCCTGGACGTTTCATAAGAGCTGAGGACAGGGAGGTGGGACACCATTCTTCGAGTCACAGACCACAGACCCATGTGGTGCCCTCCCGCCCCACAGCTCAGACTCTACCTGAGCCAGCCCCACCCATGTGGTACAGCTGTTTTCAGACTGAGGTCAGCTGATTCAAGCCCAGCCTCCAGCCCTGACACAGCCGAGTTTAAGACAGGGCAGATTATTATCTCGGCTATCCATTGGATGCCCCTTGTGCCAGATTCTGAAATGTAGAGTCTGTCTTCATCCTCCCCACCCTCACCCTAGAAGTTATGTGCACTGTGATACTAAGGAAAAACTGAAGGTCAATGAGGCCAAGCCCCAGCCCAAGACCATAATGGCTCAGTGCAGGGCAGGAATCTCAGGGCTGAAGAATATTCACGCATTTAACTCATCAGGAGGTGAAGACAACCGCATCCTAATTCTCCAGGCCAGACATGTGCACAAGCATGGAGAATTGAATTCTCACGACTGATCATGAGCACTAGGCTGAGACTCCTCCAGGATGTCCGACCCCGCTTCTACTCGCCTTGCACCATCCAGCAAACCAGGAGAGAAAAGAAGTCTGGCTGGCACTAGGGCTGGTCCAAACAGCAGTGCAGGAGGGAGAGTAAGAAGGGAAATGAAAGGCAAGGACTCCAGAGAGAAGAGGTGTGAGAAAAAGGCAAAGAAAGGGCATAGAAGGGGGAAGGGCTGGGGAGGAGCACATGGCAGGCCCCCTTCTCTCTCTGGTGTCTGACAGACTACAGCTGGGGCCGAGGCATAGGAAGATCTGCCTGGTCTCTTCCATGGCAAGAACATCAAAGCTGGTTCCCAGCCAGCCCAAAGGTAGCATCCTTTGAGGTTTGGCGGTGATCCGGCCATATTTCAGGCTGATCCAAAGCAGGCGGTGCCCCACCCCTTCCTGCCCGCCTGCCAGGAGATCACCATCTGGGCTGTCTACTTAATACCCCATTAAGGGAGAAAATATACAGCCAGATCTCTCCTGGCCTCAGCTGCCCATTCCTCTGAAAAGATCAAGGCTGAGCTAGATTCTCTCCGAAAAACTCCATAAACAGACTGCAGACTTGGGGAAAGGCAGGTAAAGCTCAACATGGCAGTGCCTAGCAGAAGGGAGTATTGGCACTAGAGATCATCAAGAGCTAGCAGGAGGGGAGCCCTCCAGGTCTCAGCATGAGGCTCTTGCATGGGTTCTTGGAGCCTTATTTACAGGTGGGGAAACATAGCAGTGCAGTGACTGACTCCATATTGAGAGGCTCCAGGTTCTGGCCAATAGTGTACACACCTCCACCAGCAGCCTGGGCCCTGAGAACTATTTATCTACACAACCCTAGTTTTCCAAACTAGGAACCAGATTCAGAGAGGCTCAGACACCTCCTAGAGAACACACAGCAGAATTCTCCCTGATCACCCATGGGTAAGGGATGGCAGGATTTAAGCTGAATACACCCAGGTCCCCTCATGCTGTTTACGAAGCCCAGGCAAACCTCGGCAGGGGGCTATCTCTTGCTCCTTGAGGCTACTGGTGAATGAATCAGTTGCTCCAATTCCTTGATTCATACTGGGCAGTGACTACTTCCTCTTGCAAAGGACCATCGCCTTCCTCTTTCCTCCCCAGGTCTCTGCTCCTTCCCACAGAGTCTCACCCAGGAACCTCAGCCCCCAGAATTCTTCAGGATTTTTACTGTCCACACCAGTCATCCACGGGTGTCTCTAAACTGCTCATCTGAACAAGGATCTCTCAGTCCCCAGGAAGATCAAACTGTTCCTCTGGATCCTTGGCTCACATTGTAAGACCCTGGTCTTAGCACCCAGTGAGCTGCTCACCTGACATCTGTGGGATCAACATTGTCTGTTCCATGGCTGTCCCAGGACCAGAACCTCTTTGCACCTACCTTCCATCCATCCTCAGACACTCTGGCCTCCATATCTCTGCTCTCTCTATCCCCTAGCCTGCCATCAGGGCAGCATCTGTCTCTCTTCTACTCACTCCTCCACAGGTCCTAAGTGCTGGAAGGTGGAAGAGCCCCTTGAAAGTGAGGCACAGGCATCCCTGAAGCCCACACCAGTAGAAATGGAGGTACAGAGGGCAGGGGGATCCTGGGCACTCAGAGTCGGCTGCCCCCTTCACAGTTCACCAACAGCTGACCCTGGCAGGGGGACCTCTACTCCTCTCACCATCAGAGATAGAGCAGTGAGCACAGGGTGAGCCAAGCAATTTTCCAGACCTAGTGGGGCTCGGCAAGCCAATTTGAACACAGAATAAACCTCTGGCCTCTGCAAGGGGGGCATAGCAAACAGTGTGAGCACACTCGCTGGTGCCACCCCCACTCTGAGCAGAGAGCGTGGCTGGGCCAGAGATGCTGCACTCGGCTGCCAATTCCTGCCTCAGCAGAAAGCCTCCATTTTGCAGGGAGAAATTAATGGAGAGAGAGAAGCCTGGGAAATGACGAGTTGCCACCTGCAATTCCTCCCTCCAAGGAGAGCAGCACGATGGCTGATTAAAGCTGCAGCCACCCTGCCAGGCCA
>LOEQ01001725.1:179395-191350 GCA_001685075.1 Bramus lutescens | reverse complement strand
GGGGGCCAGGCGGGCAGTCAGGCAGCCCACACCTGGCCCAGCTGCTTTCCAGGTCCCGGGGGGAGGAGGAGAGCAATTAGCAGGGAAAGAAGCCCACAGGCCTGCGCCCAGGAGGTGAGAGGTAGAGCAGAGGGCCAGTGGGGAGGACAGAAGCTACTCCATGCTCCCTTCATTCACTCTGCTCAGCACAAGCACCCAAAGTGTGCTTAATGGCTGGATGGCTGGATGGCTGGATGGATGGCCATAATTTAGAAGTGCTGAAAGGCCTCTGAGAGACAGAATATCTAAGTGGACCAGAAGGTAGGGAGCAGCATGATGGTCTGGGCACCAGTACCCCGTGACTTCACTTTGGGCCAGCAGCACCTCCTCATCCCAAACCAGTATCCCTAGCTCTCAGTGCAGGATCACATTTTATCTGTGCTTTCTCCCACGAGTAGGGGGTGGCAGGGAACTGGACCACAACACACCAAACCAGTAATCTGTCACATAATTCTTTAAAACTGCCCAGCTGATGCCTGAGAACCAAGGTAGACGGCAGGTTGAAGGGACTGCAAGACTACCACAGGACACAATCCAGCCTGCAAGGGAAAGCCCAGAGAGGTTCAGGGTGTCAGCAGGCACTGTCACCCAACAAGAGTGATGCCAGCTGGAATCTTAGGGCACTGTCCCTAGCCAGGGGTCCACTCAATGGGGCTCTGCCCAAGGCCCTCAAAAAAGCAGGGAGTGGGCAAGTGGGGCTGAAGGTGAGGAAGGCACAGAGGGCAGGCACACTGAGAGACCAGCACATTCAAGCCAGGTACAAAGAGATGGCAGAGGAAGACAAGTAACCTAGTGAGTAAAATGGGTACAGAGGCAGACAAAATAATTTACATTCATTTATTCATTCAAACACTCACTGACTCCATTCTTGTCAAGGTCCTGAACAGGCCTTCGGACCAAAACTGAGTGAGACTCCCACATCCTTGAGGACAGCTCTACAGGTCCACGGGAGTGGCCGGGACCAGGAGCCGGTGCTCATATGAATGGGCAGGCACTGAGGCCAATGGGAAGGAAGAGAGGAGTATGGTCAGGATGATGACAAGATGTCCTGTGAGGGTGTGACATCTAGAAATGTATAAGAACTTGGGGGTCTCTGCTCAGTCCCCTGGATCTATGGGCCTGAGGTGTACCATGTTCTTTGCTCTTGGTGCTGCTGCTGTTCTGTCTCCTGCCTGCTCTTCTGGTTTCTCAAGACTCAGGAAACCTCACTGACTGAAGAGCAGGATCCCCCTAGAACTCCCACAGCCCTCAGTGCTGACCCCATCCCAGCATCAATACCAAGGGGCTCTCAGGGCTCACACATGCACCTCCAGATCTAGCAGTGAATCCCTTGAGTGCCATTAAGAGTGCCAGTACCCTCGTGGTGAGCGGTAAGGAAGTAGGGGTCTTGGAGGAGGGAGAATTGGCTTCCAAGATCCTGTGGGGGCAAGGAAGACCTATTACCCTTTCCAGGAACTTCTAAGGGTCACCAGGCAAGGCCCAACACATAGGATACAACAAGGGATTCAGCATGGCCCTCTTCCATTGGTCCCATGAGCCTGGTCTCATTCACAAGGTTCCTAGAAGCTCCAGAGGTTGCATAAAGATCAGTTGCCACCCAAGGCCCCTCCCAGCACCCTAGGTATCCCTGCACCAATCTCATGGCCCCTGAATATATCTACTATGAGGACAGAGCCTGGTGCCCCATGCCAGACCCCATCTCCATTTCCAGACTGCCAGGCTCATCCCTAAAAGGCAACTGGGATGTAAACATTGATATCCCCATGCCCAATTAGGAACCTCAGGGAGGCCAGGGGCAATTCTCCCCTTCATGTGCAGAAGGCTACACCCCTTTCAGGGCCAGAAAACAAGAGACCCTAGCAGGGAAACAGCTTATATCTGGGCAGCAGCTCTTCCTTCCCACACCTGCCCACCACTCCCAGGAGAACAAACGCTCACATACTCTAACTCCACAACTTCATGCTATCACGTGAGCTGCAAAAGTCAAGGCCAGAGGTCGCTCCTCATCCTCTATCCCTGGAAGGAACACCCTGACTACCAGGGGCTCCAGAGGGAAAGAACTGTCTTCATGCCATTTACCACCAATGTCAATATCACCACTTCCTTTTGAGCTGCCTCATACCTAGGCCTCTCCAGTCCTTTTCTTCCTGAAGCTGGTATCACTCCCCTGCGCCAGTGCCATCAATGGCTCTCATTGCCTTCTGAATCACGACTCTTTGGCTTCCAGTCCCTGATGCTGGCATCAGTAACACTTTATGGTCTCATCCCCAAAACTTCAGCCAAAAGTCAGCCTATCCCCAAATCCAAAATATCCCTTCCTGACTCTGTGCCCACAGCTTCTCTCCTTGGAATACTCCTTCCCGAAGCCCCTGCATGGCCAAGTAGAAAGTGTGCCCCAAAGGTCTCTGCAGCCCCCTGGAGCCCCCAGAGAGCACCAACTACAGTACATGTCTGCCTCTGCTACAGAACGAGTGCTCCACATGCCAGGCTGGCTGACTCACCCCACACACCCTCAACACTTGCTGGAACGAATAAATTACCTCATTTAGCCACAGAGCACGCCTGGCTTGAGTGTTGGCAGTTCAGCCAAGAGCCCTCGCGTGGAAACCACCACACTGAAGGTGGCAATATTTCACCTCACCTAGAAATGTGCTGTGAATGCTGGCATCTCAATGGAGCAAGTGTTTGTGTATGGCTGGGAAGTGGGGCATCGATGGCAAGCTTTGGTTTAAACACACATGACATGAAACCTCTAATGCCAACTGCACAGGGCCCACCATGCTCCCCCTGGGTCTGTCCGCCATTCTGCAGGGGACATAACAGGAAAAGTACCTCCATTTCACAGAGATGGGCACTGGCTCAGAAAGGCCGCAATGGGCCCACAGAGGCCTTGAATGTCAGGATGGCATCACTGTGCTTGTCCCTACCTACTTGGATAGTTGGTGGGATGGGGCAGCCGAGCTTCTGGAGAGCAGTTCTCTAGCCTTCTCACATTCAGGATGAGAAGGGTAGAAAAAGGAAGCCACAGGGGTCCAGGGTGATCCACCCGCACAGGCCTGATGAGAGAAACAGCAGCCAGCCAGCAGGACCCAATTAGGCATATGGCTTCAAAGACACCCATGAGCCAAGATGAGCCAGACCCTGCTGGAGCCTAAGCAGGGAATCATCATGGCTTCTCCTTATGTGTGCCAGCCCAGCCCTGGGTAGCCCAGTTGGCCATGCTCCCAGAGCCCTATGGAGCAGGCAGGCCCAGGCAGCAAAGACTTCATTGGAAATCCCAACAAGCCCCCTGGCTGTATGCCAGGGACAGACTGGGTCCTGACCCCACAAGCACCCCCATGCATTTTTACCTACCAGTGGCCCTAGCTGTGGCCATAGACCCTGCTAGGACACCCCAGGCCCCACCCTGTTTGCCTAGTATTATTTGCATATGCTAATTAGGAACACATCCCTTGCTTCCCTTGGAGCCAGCTTGTTTGGGGAATGGCTGGATCTGGCTATACCTGTACTGTGCTGATGTCACGCCGAGCTATTTCCAGCCTGGTTGCCATGGGAACCACAAGGCCTCAGCTCCAGTTAGGAGTTCAATATATAATTTACTTACTCCCCCATCCCCCCAGCCCCACCCCAAAGAGATTGGGGCATATGGGGAACAATTGGCTAAAATATACAATAACACCCTTCACTTCTCTTGGAGGCCTGTGAGAGGAGAAGGGAGGAAGGGGGGGAGGAGAGCAGTACAGTGGAACAGTTAATCCATTTTTTGAAAGGGGGGATGGCAGTGGGGAGATAACTCCCTTCTTTAAGGAAAGAAGGGAGCTTAGCACTTGGGTACTTCCAGGGAGAGACTCAGGCTTGGCCAGGGGTGACACAGAGCCCTCTGCTCTATGGCAGCCCAATGCTGTCAAGCAACCCTTGATCAGGAATATCAGAAAGGTAGGTCCCTCAAGGAAGGACTTACCCGCTTCTGCAAATCTCGGAGTCTTATTAAACCACTACTAATTCAGCTGGCACAGTCTGGGCACCTCTACACACACAGATGTTTCCAGGGCTTGCTGCCAAATGTAGGGGTCACCCGCCACCTCTAGGCTGGGTGTGTGGTGTACTCACGATGGACCCAGAGGCTGGCTTAAGTCAGGAGCCATAGAGTCAGTCAGTCAAAGGTGGCACTTGCCTTACTGAAGCTCAGGCTACAGGCAGCATTTAGACATTTGCTCTGTGCCCTCCCGGTGAGGGGTGCTGGGGACACAGGAGGGTTCAGGCACAGACCTTCACACAGGGAGCCCTTAGGCTGGCTGCAGAGAGGGGATCACAGTACTGAGAGGGGCCAGTTTACAAGTAATATGAGCATGGGGCTACAAGGACATCTCTAAGCATGTGACGACCAGAGGTAGCCAGGGAGGAAGAGGACACTGCAGGAGCAACCACAACACTGATGCCAATTGCCTGTCTAGTGCTGCCCTTGTGCCCCTCAGCAAGTCAGAGCCTCCCTCCCACCTCAGTTCGGGCTCTCCCAGCCCCGCCCCTACCAGAAGGAACTACAGACATGACCCTGAGGGTTGTCAACCTGACAGAATCTAGAATCATCTTGGAGACAAGCCTTTGGGCATGGCCAGATTGGGGGACGGGGTCTTGATCGCATCCACTGATGTAGGAAGACCCATCTTGACTGTGGGTGGGACCATTCCCTGGACAGGGGATCCTGGACTGGACAAAATGGAGAAAGACAGATGAGCAGAAATATGGATTCACCCCACTGTTTCCCAACCATAGATAGGACACGAAGAACTACTTTAAACTCCTGCTACTTTGATTTCCCCACCATAAGGGGCTGTGCCTTGATCTGTGAGCCAGAATACATCCTTTCTCCTCTAAATTGCTTTTTCCCAGAGCATTTTATCACAGCAACAGGAAAAGAATCTAAGACCACCATGCATTTATCCATCAAGTTAGTGCCCATCTCCCCCATATGTCAATCACCTGGGAAGCCAGAGCATGGCCAGTGAGGACTCCTGCTGCATTTCGAGGTGGGACACACAGTAGGTGTTCAGCATGTATGCAGGGATGGATGACAGCATGAACATACCTGCAGGCACAGAAATGAGCAAGGCATGTGCCCGTGGCCTCATCAGAGCATCAATCCATCCTAAACTGGGACCACCAGCTACGGGAGAGCTGGGGACTAACCACTCACAACACGCAGGGCTGCAGAGGTGACAGCTCCCGGTCAGCTCCAGGAGCCTTGAGCATTCACAGCTGTGTTTGTCCACACCTCGGCTGCCTGCCTCCCTCACTGCCCCGGTAATGTACACACAGCCTCCCAGGAAACTGCAAAAAATGAGTTAATATAACATTATGGCTGAGAATTTAAATACACAGGAGTCAGGCAACACAGACTTACAGTTCCCCAAGCAACTGTAAAAACCACACAAGCAATTCAGGAGCAAAGGCGGGAGTGGATTTAAGGCCTTCTTGGCTACTAGCGGACTCCAGTGGCTGCACCCTGACCTCTCAGACAGATGGTCCTTCTAGTCCCAAGGAACACTGACGTGAGGGATGAGCTACCCAGGCCACGTGGCTCACTGGACACAATCCTTCAGAGACAACAAGGAGCTGCCAGCAGGAGATCTAGGGCCCCACCCAATGGTCCTGTCAGCTGCACCTCCAGCTGTGCCCACACCTGTTCCCAGCTCCGTGGTTAGCCTCTAAGGGCTCAACACCCTGCATGTACCTCTGTGCTCCTGTCCATTCTGCAATGCATGTGTCACAGGGCCACTGTCCAGGACTCTTGTTCCCCTTTTTCTGTCTCAAATAATGGATTCAAGAAAGCAGTCTTAGGGTGGAGAGACAGCTCAGTGGTTAAGAGCACTGACTGCTCTTGCAGAGGACTGGGGTTCAATACCCAGCATCCACGTGACAGCTTACAACTATCTGTAACTCCAAGTCTAGGGAACCCAGCACCCTCTTCTGAACTCCATGAGCATAAGGCACTCATGTGGTACACAGACATTCATGCAGGTAAAACACTTACACATAAAATAATCATAAAAGGGGTGAAGGAATAGGAGGAGAGAAGGGAGAGGAGCCTGTGGCCAGAATGTAAAATAAATTTAAAATAAAACAAGGAGGAGGGGAGGAGGAGAGGGAGGAAGAGGAGGAACACAGGCTCAGGCCCTGTTGAGCTCTCAGCACAACTCCAAACCTACTGTCTTTTGTTTTTTTTTGTGTGTTTTCGAAACTAGACTTCTCTGTGTAGCCTTGGCTGTCCTGAAACTTGCTCTGTAGACCAGGCTGGCCTCGAACTCACAGAGATCCACCTGCCTCTGCCTCCTGAGTGCTGGCATTAAAGGCGTGAGCCACCACCGCCCAGCTCATACTTACCAGCTGAGCAAGTCACCAGTTCAGCTGGTGCTTCAGTCTCCCCATGTGTGACAGAGGTGCCAACTCCTACCTCAGATGAACTAACATTCATGCTTGGCAGACCTGAGCTGCAGTGACTGCTACCACTAACCCCACTGCTGTCGCTACTGTTTTCCTTCCTTGACCAAGAACCATAAAACACAAAACACAAAGGGAAGTACCTGTGTGAGGGAGTGCATCTGTGAGGAATGGCTGAGGCGAGAGGGGTATCTGGGAATGAAGAGCTAATTCTTGGGTGCCTGGGCTGGGCAGGATGTGAGCCCAGCACACACTGAAGTCTTTTCCTGTCTTCTAAGGCCAGCTGAAAGAGTGGCAGGAGAGCCCTTACCTTGATGACTAGATGGTAAGATTAAAAGCAGGCAATAATGAGTTACAGTCTCCTTGGGGGGGTATGGAGAGGGAACACTGGGGAGAAGAGGTTGGGACAAGTGCGGTCAGAGGTTTTGTTTCTGAGACTTGGGCCGCTTTCCGGAGCACATGGCCAGCAGGATTTTCACAGGGCTAAGGGGACCACTACAGCAGCTGGAGCCACAAATGAGAGCTGGGAGTGGCTCAAAATGACAGGGCTCCCCATCTTCAGGCCCAGATTGGGTCACTCACCTGGCTCAGTCTTTTGGATCAAAGTCCTTGTGGGAAGACTTTCCAAGACCTGTATCTGGCAGGGTCTGAGTCCTGGGGAAGGCTGATTAGAGCAGTAAGATTGAGAGGNNGGGGGAGGGGGGGGCCACAGAGGTGCCAACATGTAGGGGAGTCACTCTAGCAAGACCTGGGTTCTGAGGATGCTGCAGCTGGAGGCTCTCAGATCATCTGGTTAAAGTAACTGGTGTCATGGAGAGGAGCCATGTGTTCAGCTGGCGGAGTGTAATAACACTGAGGAGTTAGGATGACAGAGTAGGGAGTACTACTCCTGGTTAGCTGGTGGTAGCTCTCAGAAGAGATAATGGCTGAACTAAGCAACGCATGGCCATGGGTAAGGGTATTCCAGGGAAACTGCAGGTGCAAAAGCTTGGAGGCAGGGCCAAACCCAGCATGATGGAGCAGCAGGAGAGAGGTAGCCAAGCAACAGGACAAGAACATGGCAAAAATGAGCACCAGTTAATGCTACTCAGTTCAAGGCCCAGAGCCAAAGGCCTAGGTCTGAATACCAGCATAGAATCTTAGATTCCTCATCTGGAAAACAGGGGGTGATATCTATAACCAATACTTGAAAGGGCTGTGAGGCATGAGCCTGTCACTGGAAATCCAGGCAGGTACCATGGGAACCTGAGCTGCTTGCTGCTCTTATTACGGGAAGGGACGGGAGCCCAACATACCCACAGTGGCAATCAGGAGACACAAACTTAACTCCACAGGCCCATAGAGTTGGGAGAAGGGACACAGTAGAAAGCAAAAGCAATGACAGTACAAGAAGATCCATCCCCTCTGCCACTTGCTTGGAATAGTGTGGCATGTCGACATCCTTTTCTGCCACCCAGAGATGGACATACTTCCCAGCTTACAAGACAGGACACAGAAGAATCCCAGGTCAAGTAGCCGTAACCTTGCACCTGGCACAGGGCTAGAGATAAGGAAATGATGGATGGATATATGCAAGGATGGGTGGTGCATGCATGTGTGGATGCATGGAGGAACAGACAGAAAGATGGACAGCAAGCAGAAAGTGTCAGATACCTCACTAGTAGCCTCGCTTCATGCTTCCCCAGGACCCATGCAGCTCACTGGCCCCCAGATACTCAGTGGTCCCAGCACCTGCATGTGTCCCTGGCTGTTCTAGAACTGGGTCATGCATGGGGGAATGTATCTTTCCAGGAGATCAACAGTGCCCCCAGGTTGGCTTGGATGATAGTGGCTTCTATGAAAAGTGTCCTTAAACTGTTCCTCCCACCTGTTGGCTTCTCATCAACCTCCTCCTGACATGTGGCAGGTAGGGCCTCTGTGCTAGGCCCACTTGACTGTCACAGCGACCCCACATGTCCTGCCCAGCAAATCTTCTTCGCATCCCCAAAGGTATTGCTTCAAGGCAGGGCTGGCACCAGTCAGGACCATCTGCTCAGCCCGAGGGAGGGGCAGGAGCTGAGATTTCACTTTATCTGATGTATCTGTGGAGCAGCATGGAGCTGGGCATCCTGCCAGGTGACCCCTGTGGGTAGGGGACCAAAGAGGGCCAAGTCCTGGACCTCAATAAGCTCATCTCAAAAGCAGGGTCAAAGCTGGGTAGTCTCGAGTAAAGAGCCCCTGAGAGTGGGAGAATAGGGTTTGCTGGTCTGTCTGGGTTTCCAAGAGAGGCTGTGTGTGTAGGCAGCTTGATGCCATGGACAGGGAGGAGATGGCACTTCAAGCAGAAGGCCCCATGGGAACAAAGGCCTGGCATCTCCAAATGCAAGAGACGAGGCTGAAGGTAAGAGGCAGAGTGGGAAGAGGAAGGGCCATGGCGTCCCTCCAGGTGTACAGGGCTTACAGGGTTCGTATGCATTCAAGGCACCGAGGTGACGCCTGCTTCTTTACACATCTTATTCTGCCTGGGGATACCTAGGCAGCCATGTCCCACCCAGAACCCAGCTTCCAGACTTACAACAGCTTCTCTTGGTGGAAACAGAAGGACCCCTCACAGGCCAGTCCTGTTCCAATAAATAGAGGAAAGCCTTATCAGATACACATACACGTCAGGCAACAGACATAGGCACAGATTCCAATACAAGTGTAGACTCACACAACATCAGATTACCAGCTAGTCAGTAGCCACAAACTACAAACAGATGGATGGTACTGAGAGAGAAGTAGAGAATTCAAGAGGAAGTGACTTTGTTTTTACTCCTAAGATTATCTTTAACGTGTATGAGTACCAGAAGTTAATGATTACTTTTGTGTAATTTGAACAGATTCTTCGTAACTTATGCTTTATTAAAAGTCAGTTAAGATTGGGACAATACTGTAGATAAGATACAGTTGCTTGCAGAAGTGCAGGAGTATCTTTTTAAAACAAGAANAGAGGAAAGCCTTATCAGATACACATACACGTCAGGCAACAGACATAGGCACAGATTCCAATACAAGTGTAGACTCACACAACATCAGATTACCAGCTAGTCAGTAGCCACAAACTACAAACAGATGGATGGTACTGAGAGAGAAGTAGAGAATTCAAGAGGAAGTGACTTTGTTTTTACTCCTAAGATTATCTTTAACGTGTATGAGTACCAGAAGTTAATGATTACTTTTGTGTAATTTGAACAGATTCTTCGTAACTTATGCTTTATTAAAAGTCAGTTAAGATTGGGACAATACTGTAGATAAGATACAGTTGCTTGCAGAAGTGCAGGAGTATCTTTTTAAAACAAGAATTATAAGGTAATTTCAAGGCAGGATGAGATGCTGGGCTCAGCTCTAGAGGCTGGGTGGCTCTCCTGACACCACTCCTCACCCTGTGGTGTCCTTCCTAACACCCTCTTCCTACAAGGTTCTCCTACTCTGCAGTCAGACTGGTGAAGCTGATCAGTGACAATGCCACTGTGAGCTCAGCTCCCTGCAGACAGGAGGTGGCATGGCATCTCTACCTCTGTCTGCTCTTCCTGTCTGAACCTCAGACTTCGCAGAGCAGCAAACTCCCTGCCCTTCTCTCCTGCAGAGTGCCATTCTGAGGGCTGGCTAGGCCACTCCACAGCATGTGGCCTGTCAGCCTTCTGGGCCTCAGGGTTCTTATCGTACCATATCTGAACAGAGACTCTAAGCTGGAAGGAGCTACCACGTCCACCAGTTCTGTCTCTTCTGGGACAGCACCGCCCTTGCACGCCTTCCAGAGGAGCCCACAAATGATGATCAACTGTCTCTCAGGTTAGCAGTTCTGTGGTGGTCACTCTGTCACTTCCCTGGGGAGGAAAGCCCTTCCTCTGCTGTGATTCTGGCAGCTGATCCTGGGTCTCTCCAGTTCTGACTACAGTCTGACATGACTGTGGTGTGGCTCAGTCTTTGAGAACGCTGTTGAATGTGGCTCTTCCTGACTCCTCCATGTGGGAAGAGGGACTTGGGTAGAAGGCACAGGAACAGACAGAGCATTTGCTGTGTGACCCCATAACACCCCACCTGAGGAAGGCACCTCTGACCTTGGCCATGAACTCCCATTGCCCAACTTGAAAAACGTGCAGGATATCCCCCATCAACCTACAGCTTGCCAAGACATTGAGCAGAACCTAGGAAACAGGAGACTCAAACATCTCAAGTGGGCACCTCACAAGGGTGAGACATATTCCCACTCTGATGGGAGGGACAGCTAGCTCACTTTACATATGGGGGGGGAGCACACAGTACTATTCCTACTCAAGACAGCAGGCGGAGGAAGCGGTGGGCATGGGCTGTGAATCCTGGCACGGTCGGAAGTACTCTAGATCAACAATTCCAGATGTCCATATCTGACATCTGACTGGCTCACTCCCAGGAAGTCCCTCCTCATCAAATGCTACAGCCCTACTGTCGAACCATCTTGCTCGAATCACACACCACCCTCTTCCAGTTCTTCAAACACGTTCTCCCTGCCCAGGGCCTTTACGCTCTCCTTTGCCTGGCCACTGATGGCTGTTTGCATCAGTTAATTACTAATCCAATCTGTCATTGCCATTCTGGACTCCTCCTTCAGAAAGCCTCCCATCCTCTCTTCTCTTTGAAGTACTTATCTTGGGCCACAGTGTCACTTGGTTACAATGTCAGGCTCATCTGAGTTTCTGATGAGCCATTAAGGTTCTTCCTTTGAGGTGGCCTCACTATGTTGCCTTGGCTGATCCACAACTGTGTGTAGACTAGGCTGGCCTTGAACTCACAGAGATTAGCCTGATTCTGCCTCCTGAGTACTGGGATTAATACCACGCACCATCACACCCAGCCCCAGAACATATTTCTAACAAGTGGCCCACTCAGACACTCTGAAGAAGAGCTTGGGGGCCTTCCCCAAGGCAGGGCAAGAATGGGTCCCTTCACAATTCAGGCACCTAATAGCATAATGCAAGTACCTGAGATCCAGGCCCATTGAGGGGCAAGCAGTTACCCCAGTAGCATCCACACCTATGGGTGAAGGCTCATTCTCAAACATGGCTCTACCCATACCTTTGAGCCTAGTCTGATTATCTATCTAGTCCCCTTACTTCTCCTTTGTCTTGGTCACAAGTTCCTGTCTCTGACTTCAAATTCTCAGGATCACACGCCAGCCCATCCTTGGGCATCCTTGAGAAAGTAGCCGAGTCTCTGTGCTTCGGCTTCTCAACTGTGAAATGAGAAGAAGGACCGGGAGCATGGTATCTCCTGGGGTTGTGAGTAGAGTCTAAGGGATGATACACACAGTATCTTATTCAGAGTCTCAGGAACAGCAGGAGCTGTCACACCTTCCACGCATTGCTTTTCATTCCTTCAGGGAAGTCAGACCCCAGAGGAAGTCAGCCTCAAACACAGGCAAACCACCGTGTCCTGGTACCCCCTCGCTGAGGCTGGCCCAGCCCTGAATCCCCTTGC
>LOEQ01001725.1:151515-162002 GCA_001685075.1 Bramus lutescens | reverse complement strand
GCAGGGGCAGAGGGGGATCCACGTGGGCGGGTGGCAGGTGGCGGGTGGCAGGCCCAGCTGGGGCGCTGCGGGAGAGAGGAGCAAGCCCGAGGCCCAATCCTACAAAAGCAGAATGTGTTGTCTCAACCCAGAAGCTCGCTTGGGAGAGGGGCCAGCAGCCACAGGATCTTGAGGACTGAGGCTGGTGGACCGAGGGACCAGAAAACACTACAGGGGAACCTGGATATTTAGTTAGCACTTGGGAGTATCATTAAAGAAACGTAATGGAGCCATAAAAATTCTGTTGGGGGCCAGGATTTGTCACCTTCGGTTAGCTCCCCTTACCCTCTCCTTTTTTCCAGCCCCAGATAGCTGTCCTCCTTCGGTTAGCTCCCCTTACCCTCTCCTTTTTTCCAGCCCCAGATAGCTGTCCTCAGTCCGTGTGATTCTGCGGCTGGCTGTAGGATCTCCTCAGCAGATCTGTCCAGTGATGGGAGCCCCCTTCCATGCTGTTCTCTGCCTGGAATGGTCCTGCTGTCTTAACTCCCAGCCTTCCTTGAAGAAAAATTCAGAGCTCTCTTATAATGTAGACCCCCTCTCCAGAATCCAGGGTAGCTCCTCGGACCCCAGCTTTAGCAGAACCCCCTCTGCTTGAATCGAGTCCCTTTTCCACATAGTTCTAGAGTGCTGGAGGGCAGCTACTCTGTCATCCTGCTGTGAGATGACCCAGAGAACCCAGAATCACAGCCACAGCGCATGGGGACAGTCAGCCCAAACTGATGACAAGCTACATGACAGAGTCAGTAAGCTCCTGTGTTCACAGCTGGGCTTCTAGCCCTGGGTAGCCACAGAGGTTAAAAAAAACTTCCTAACTGCATGAGCAGAATGAGCCAGTGACTGTGGTTGGGTTTTGTTTTGTTTTTGTTACATTTCCCTTGGTTCTCAAAGTTATAAAAGCTCAGCTTACAAATTGTGGCAAGCTCAGGAAAGTTTAACTAAGCAGGGAGAGGGAGGGCCTGGTCATGGGTGCTGCGGTTGCCCTGGCAGGCTTCCTTCCTGGGCCTCTCCTCCTGTTGGTTACCTCCTGGGAGGCCTTGGGCTTGACTTCTGGGCTGTGGAGGCAGCTGACCTAACAGAGGGGTGGCTGTAACATCTTAGCAGGCTGGAAGCAGGTGGCATCATCTCTCAGGCCCTCCTGAAAAACTTTCACAGGCCTGGGATCATGGAACTCTAGGCCCTGGAAGTCTTAGCCCTGAGGTATCTCAGGCTGAGGAGCAGATAGCTAGAGATAAGAGGTTTGTGGGATAGTTCTCCATGTTCCAGAAAAGACTTTTGAGTCCACACCTAGAGGCACAAGTATGGGTTCCAACAGCCTGGCTGCTTGGCCTGGCATCCCAGCTTCTTTCCCCTGGTAAGGACTTGTATCCAGAAATATCAGCTAACCAAAACTCCTACAGCTGTTGTAAAAGGACTAGCAACCCACTTTTGTAACAAGCAAAGAGTCTATATAAGTATTTCTCCAAAGAAGACATACAAACGGGTGCTGGCCATGTCGCTCAGTAGGTAAAGTGTTGGCCTAACATGTACTAAGCCCTAGGTGGAGTCTTCAGTAGTGCAGTGCACACCTGTAATCCTGGCACTCAGGAGGTGGTGGCAGGAGGATTCAAAAGTTCAAGTGAGGTGAAGCTTTGGGTAAGGCACTTGCCAACAAGCCTGACAACCTAGGTTCATGCCCCTAGACCCTCATGGCAGATGAGAATTCCTGCAAGATCAAGTTGTCCTCTGGTCTCCATAGAGGAAGTTGTAGCACACACACACATAGACACAAAAATAAATAAGTATAATAAGAATTTTTAAATAAAATGTCAAGGTCATCCTTAGCTACATAGCAAGTTGGAGGCCAACCTGAGCTACATGACACTGATTTTTTTTAAAAAAAAGAAGATGTACAAATAGTCAATAAGCATCATTAATGATTGGTCAGAACACAAAGTATCATCTCTTACCCACTGGGATGGCTGTTATCAAGATAGGAGCTGGCTCAGCAGTTAAGAGCACTGGCTGCTCTTCCAGAGGAATCTGGTTCAATTCCCAGAACCTACACAGCAGCTCACAACTGTAACTCCAATTCCAGAGGATCTAACACCCTCACACTTTCAGATATGCAGGAAAATAATCAATGTGCATAATAAATAATTTTTTAAAAAGATAGGAAATAAGTGCTGTTTGATGGGCAGTGGTGACACACACCTTTAATTCCAGCACTTGGGAGGCAGAGGCAGGCAGATCTCTCTGAGTTCAAGGACACCCTGGTCTACAGAGTAAGTTCCAAGACAGTCAGGGCTACACAGAGAAACGGTCTCAGGGAAAAAAAATTAGTAAGTACTGGCGGATATGTGGAAAAACAAGAATCTTTGTGCATTGCTGCTGAGACAGGGGGATCAGGTGTCGAAGTCAGCCAGGGCTACACAGTGAGATCCTGTGGAGAGATGGCTCAGTGGGTAAAACCCTTGTCCCATAAGCGTGATGACTTGAATTCAAACCCCCAGGACAGCATGCAACAGCATGCATCTGAAGTCCCTGCCCTCCTGTGTTGAGATGGGAGGTGGAGAAGCCGCCAAACCAGCTAGCCTAACCTACACAGTGGCCAACAACAAGAGCCTGTCTCAGTATGGTGAGAGATGAAGACCAACATCCTCCTCCAAGCTTCACATATGTACCCCAGCATGCATGTACCTACACATACAAATGCATACTCATTTTTTTTTCTTTTTAAAGGTAGAGAGGTATTGAGGAAGACACTTGATGCCAATCCCTGGTCTCCACATATGTATACACACACACACACACACACACACAAAGAAAGGAAGGAGCTGGGTAGTGGTGCTGCACACCTTTAATCCCAGCAGTTGGAAGCAGAAGCAGGCAGATCTCAGTGAGTTTGAGGCCAGCCTGGTCTACAAAACAAGTTCCAGGACAGTTAGGACTGTTACACAGAGAAACCCTGTCTCAGGGCAGAGGGAGGGAGGAGGAGAGGGGAGAGATAGGGGCTGGGAGAGGATATGTCCCCACATTATAATTTGTGCAGGAACATTTAGAGCAGCATTGTTCATAGTTGTGAGAAGACTAAAGCAGCTAGGTGCGCATTTCCAGCCGAGTGGTGGTGAGTCCATTCCTTGGACTATTGCTCAGCTATGAAAAGGCACAGAGTACCAGTGCGTGCCACCACCTGGAGAAACCTGAAAGCAAGCTACGCTGTGTGGGAGAAGGCAGCCACAAAAGGACACAGACTGACTGCTTCTATTTTGGTTTCTTGTTTGTTTGGTTGTTTGGTTGGTTAGCTTTTGGGTTTGGTGGTTGTTGTTGAAATAGTGAAGATTGTCAAAACCATAGAGACAGAAAGTAAATTAGTAAATTAGTGGTGGCCAGGCCAGGAGCTAGGTAAGGAAGGAATAGTGATGATTGCTAATGTGTCAGGGTTTCTTGGGTGGGGGAGGGGAATTATTGCAATATTCTAGAAGTAAACAGTAAATATACTAAAATCCACAGTCACACACTTTAAAGACATGGAGCCAGAAGTGTTGGCACACATCTGTAATCCCAGCATTTGGGAGACTGAGGCAAGGATTTTGAATTCAAAACCAGTCTGAGCTAATTGTATCTATGTATGTAATTGTCAAAGAACATATGCTATCACAGTAACAGTACAATGGAATGTATGTAAAATTATTAGTCAAAGAAAAAACTAGAAAAAAGAAATCGTTTTACCATATGTAAATTTTATTTTGGTGAATTTTTTTAAATGCAGTCTTCACACCTCAGTTTTACTCCCACGGGTCCTCAGGATCTAGCTCTGTGACCTGGTCAGGCTCCACCACTGTCCCTTCAAGTCACCATCCTAGAGCAATGAAATAGCAGCAGCCAGACCGCAGATACTTTGATATGGGAGACTTAACACACTTTCTCCAACGGCTCGATCCACCCCTGTCTCAGGCCTGCTGTTCCTGGTCCCCAGAGAGGCCCTGTCTGGTCCTCACACCTAGCTGACTCCTGCTTTCCATACAGCATATCATGTGTGCTCAGGATACCTTGATCAGCAGGCGAGGCTGCTGCTGGGAACTGCGGGACAGAGAGGAAGTGAACCTCTGCTCCATAAATCAGTATAGTGTGAAGCCGGGGAGGCGGGCCAGGAGAGGCCCTTGGCCCTGGCCCAGGCCTGAAGAGTCCGTCAATCCAGCCTTAGGTAGAGGCCACACAGGTAGAGAAGAGAGACATACTGGGGATGGACGGGAGAATGAGCTCAGGATGGGGACATTTTCTAAGCCTAGGTAGACTACAGGAGGAACCCATCTGAATGACAGGCCAACCGAGGTAGCTACTGGTGGGCACTCCAGAAAGCACTCCTAGCTCCACTTAGCAGCTCTCTTTCCCGGCCCCCATCCCCTTTGGCACCCCATCACAGGAGGTTGGATGTCATCTCTCACCAGGCCAAGCTTCCTCACTGACTCCTCCCTACCCCATAGTGCACACACTTGCCGCTTCTCATTTATGCCACACACACCCCAAAATAACCACAAAACGGACCTTTCTGCAGCTTAGATACTTTGCATGGCCCCCCATGACCCTGATGGCAAAGGCCAGACCCTCTAGCTGGGCACACAAACCCTTCCTCTAAAGGTGCACTAGCTGGTTTGCAGCCTGCCTGGTCACTACGCTCCGGCTTCACATCTTCTCTCACTGTACCCCTTTCCCTTTCTGCCCGGGGAATAATTACTGCCTGTCCCGGCCTTCCCCACCCCCCAGCTGCAGCAGCATGGGGTCTGCACCTTCACCCGTCTTTTCTTTCTGGACCCCCGAGGAAGTGAACCTCTGTCCCATAAGTTACCATCCTGTGAAGATGAAGAGGGAGGCCCCAGAAGGACCCCTGTGGCCTTTCGGCCTGGAGAACCAGTCTGGCATAAAAAAGGTTTGTGTGTGATTCTGCCCCCCTTCCCCCCCTTGAGACAATATCTTACTTGGTGGTCCTGGCTGGCCTGGAACTTGCTATATAGACCAGACTGGCTTTGAATTCAGGGATTTGCCTGATCCTGCCTTCCAAATTCTGGGATTAAAAGTTGACAAAATATTTTTTAATTAATTAAACTGTTTTCAAGACAGGGTCGCATGTAGCCCAGACTGGCCTCTAACAGTCCATGCAGCAAAGAATGGCCTTGAACTCCTAATGCTCCTACCCCCACGTCCCAAGTGACCAGATTGTAGATAAAGGGCCCTCACGCCTGTTTCAAATGACATTGGAGATTGAACCCAGGCCTTAGCTCATGCTAGGCAAGCACTCTACCAATTGAGCTATAGCCCCAGCCTTAGGGACGTAATTTTAAATGACATAAGAAAATGCTCAACTATCAAACCACACGTGGTCACGAACTTGTGATTATCTTAAATTTGACAAAATTAAGAGTGTCCATTGGTCCATAATTCTGTCTACCTTGTAGAAAGGTGACTTTGGGCCCAGATCCATGACTGTCAAGTGCAGGAGAGCAAGGACCTAGTCTGTGGAGTTCACAAGAAGCTGGGCGCCGAGATGGACCAAGATGGGTGAGAGGAAGTAGTGGGGGATGGGAAGGAAGGAGGGACACTTTGAGAGGGAGGGAGGGACAGAAGGGTGGGAAGATCTGCAGGTGCTCAGATAAGTGGGAGAGAAGAGAATAGCCATATAAGACCATGATCCACGCTAAGTGTGTCCCCCATCTCCAGAGCAGAACAAGGATCCCCAGGGATGGGGCCCAGAAGGATGGGGCCTTCTGAGGTACAGAAACAGAGACCCCTAGCTGTAATCTACCATGGGCTACCATGCTAGAGCCTGCCTCTTACCATGGGTAGCTAGCATCACAACCACCTCCTACATTCTGCTGGTCCTTTTCCCAGCCCATCCTTAGGTCTCCAGCCTCCCTTAGGGTCCATCCAGACTTCTTGGCAACACCAACACTCTCGATGCTCTGTCATTCAACAGATAGAGCCTGTTAGATTCTCTTCAGCAGCCGCCTCAGCCTCCTGCTTCTGCCCTGCCCCTCCTCAAATCGTGTCTACATCAAGCCAGTGGGATCCTTCCAAATGATACATCCAGGGGCCTCACCATCTGGCCCCACTGCCTCCTGGAGCTCATCAGCTACCACCTGGCTCCTGCCCTTCCTCTTGCCATGCTAGCGCTTCACCGCCGCTCGGCTGTGCCAGGCCAGATCCCGCTCTGGGCTTTGGCTCTTGGCTCTACTCTCTGTCTGGAATGGCTCTTTTCGCAGAGGCATCACCTCCCTCCGAATTGCTCTGATGGCACCTTCGCAATTAGACCTTCCTTGGACACCTATTTATAAACGAAAAACAAAATATCCACCCATTTCCCTTCTCTGCTTTATTTTTCTCTCTGGCACTTAACACTCTTGATAACAACATATGTTCCTTTCTTATTATGTTGGGTTTTCTCCCTGTTTTTGATTTTTTTTTTCCTTTTATAGACCATCTCCCTTAGAATGTCCATGAGGAGGGGTTTTGACATCATCTGCTCACTGATATGTGTCCAGGACTGAACCGGGACCTGCAGGACACTGATGAGGTACTCCATAATGAGTTTAGAATGGGCCGGATGTGGTGGCCCAAGCCTGTAATCCCAGCACTGGGGAGTCAGAGGCAGGTGGATCTCTACGTAGAATAAATGAATGAGTGAACAAATGGTGGAGTAAACGAACCTCCCCCAGGGTCCAGGCTTGGTCCTGGACTGAGCCCCAAGTTGACTCAACCTGTCCCATGACTGCCTGGATCTCTGGTCTCTCTTGGTCCCATTCCAAGGGCTACTTGCCCTCTCAGACACTGATAATGGTATAACCACAGGTGGTCCCTAGGGCTGAGCTGAGTTCAATGGTGACATCCAGTCTGGAGCCACCCCAGCAGTATCTTCTCAAGCTGGCCTGGGTGCACCCTAGCCACAGGCTCCTCAGAATGCACCCAGAGCCCCATGCTGCATTGCTCCTCCCCCATGTTGCATGTCTCCTCCACCCATGCTGCATTGCCCCTCCCCCTCTCTGTCTTCCATCTCTTCATTCCTTTTCTCTAGAAGCTTCCAGAAGTGGGTGGGAGGAATGTCAGAATGCTGAAGGAATGAGGAACAAACTAGAAGACATGGGATGCCACAAACTTAGAGGGCATGGGCTTCCCCTGTCCCCAGGTACCACCTTGGACAATACCCAATGACAATGCTGGTTCTCCCTCTGCCAATTTACTGTGCCAGGTCACTGGATGGGTGGGGCTTTCTCAGGCCCATACCACTGCTAGGTGCTAACCAAGAAATCAATGAGAGTGACAGCCCCCACCCCAGCAGAGCAGCGACTTCTGCAGGTTCACAGTGGTGCGAAGGTGTTCAGTCAGACACATCTCTGTGGACCCAGAGGAACATGACAGCTGTGGAGGCCAAGAGCTCACATGTGTACCATGTGCACACGCACATATGTGTGCATATTACCAGGCTTAGGACTCATAAAATAACTGACAGATCATATCCACACCCTGTCTCCTTCATACCCCACAGGAGGGAGCAAAGGGGTGCGTCTGGACCATCAGAGAGGAGCATTGTAAGGAGCATTGTAATGAGCCCGGGGATCAGGATTCCCCACGCCCAGCATGCAAGTACTCGCTTGCCAGGCAGCCACACCTCACACAGCCTCACTTGTAGTCTCTGCGACAGGGTCTGATAAATGCCTGTTTCAGAGTGGTCGGAATTAGCTGTGATCACCCACTGAATGCCCTATTTAGATTATTAGCGATTTTATTAGAAGGGCTGAACATTCATTCTAGAGGCACCAGCGAGCCCCTGCCTCCTACCACCCACCCCCGGGGTTCACATATCACAGTAATGATGTGCATGGCGGTGCGTGTCCTGGCTGGCTGCTTCTCTGAGGCATTGTGGCTTGCTGCTTGAGAAGGGGCCATCTCATTCAATCCCCTGGAGAGTCCTGTAAGTTGAGCTGCTATTGTCCATCCGCAGATGAAGAAACAGAGGTGAAGTCACATGCTCAGGGTCACCCAGCAGGCAAAGGGCACAGTTAGAGCTTCACTCTCAGGACCAGCGATGCCACTGTGAGGTTAGGACAGCATGCTGGTGAATGACTGACAGCTCGGATCTGGGCTGTAGATGGGGGCCGTGGGATCTGTAGCTCAGGGAGAGGCCCTCGGGGAACACCAATGAGCAAACCCAGAGCAGGGCCCAGAAATTTGGAAGGTGGAGAACAGGCCAAATGGTGAGCATAGCCTGGGTGAAACACAAAAGAGACGAAAGGGCAGCTCAGGTCCTGCTTCCACCCTTCTGCTCTGCTTCACCTCTGCCATCCCTGCCCCCTCCCCCCTGCATGCTATTCCTGTGCTCTCTCCAGGCTTGGCAGTAACAGGCCTGTTGGCTTACCAGTCACCGGCCTTTCTTACAGCACTGCCTTGCCTCAGAGGAGAGACGTAAGCTTGAGAGACAGGGAACCTAGACTGAGTCAATCAGCCAGCATAAGAGCCAAGGGAAATGGCTCCAGGTAAATGTGTTAGTCACTTAAGCCTGACCAACCTGCACTGGAGCCCACATCATAAGCCAGTCACAGTGGTGTGCTGTAAATCTCAGCATTCCCTTGGTGGGACAGGAGGCTGGGACAGAAGAGTCACCTGGAGTGCACAGAGCAGAAGAAATAAGAGACCCTACCTTCACAAGCTCAATGAGATAGAAGGTAGCCCTACTACCAAAAGGTGTCCTCTAACCTCCAGTCAAAATGACACCCATATATACATATTTCTGTTTGTTCAAAAAAAAAGCATGATAAGTAGTGGAAACAGAATGGGCAAAGAACAGAGTCAGGACTGAAATTCCAGCATCACATCCCAGGGCTCCAGAACCTGTTCACTGCCTGCCCCGGAGACCGAGGATGTTCACTGGCTTTGGAAGTATGGACTGAAATCCTGGCTCTGCTGTTACAACAGCCAAGTCTCTCTTCCCAAATCTTGGCTTTCTGTCTCATGAACTGAGGTCGTACCTCAAGAATTATTCGGCTAGGAATGTAGCTCAGTAGGTCAAGTGCTTGCCTAGCATGCATAAAGCCCTCAGTTCCATCCCAGGTACCATGTAAACTGGATGTGGTGGTACATACGTGTAATCCTGAAATGTAGCATTTCGAAGGCCAAGGCAGAAGGATCAAGAGTTCAAGGTCATCCTTGGCTATATAACAAATTTGAGGCTAAGCTAGACTACATAAGACTCCATCACAAACAAAATGTTTCATTTTGTCTTAATGGTAGAGCACTTGCCTAACATGGATAAGGCCCTAGGTTCCATCCCTAGTACTACAGAAGTGTTTGCCAGGTGGTCGTGGCGCACACCCTTGATCCCAGCGCTCAGGAGGCAGAGGCAGATAGATCTCTGAGTTTGAGGCCAGTCTGGTCTACAGAGAGAGTTCCAGGACAGCCAGGACTACACAGAGAAATCCTGTCTTGAAAAAGAAATATTGAAGATCTGGCAAGATAGCTTGGTAAGTAATGGTGCTTGCCTGCAAGCCTAGTGATTTCTTCAATCTCCAGAACCCATAAAAAGGTAGAAGGGGGGGGGAAGGCTCTAAAACTTGTCCTCTGACCTCCCCCAAGTGCACACTGTGCTACATACACACTCACAAATGCATGCACTGGTGTACACAGACACAGAGAGAGAGATACACACACACAGTAATAAGAAAATTCAAACATTAAAGAAATGTATTTTAGGGGGAGGGTTGAAGGGAAGGGGAGAAGCAGGGAAGGGAGCAGAGAAAAAATGTAGAGCTCAATAAAAATCAATAAAAATGCATTTTAGCAGGTATAAAGTCCCTGTCACAGAGTAGGCACCCAACAAATGCAAGTGCCTAGAGAAACACAATACAGTGTGTGGGAATGAGAGACCCGAGCTCACTGCACCTGGGGCTCAACTCACTTTCCAGCTAGGAGGCTATGAAAGGCAGACGCTGGCTTTGAGGTTATTCTGTGAGTCCTACCTCTCAAGGAGTCAGAGGTCAATGATTGCTGCTAAGCCCTGCTTTCCTCGGGCTCCTATTGGGGTTCCTGGCTACTCACTGTGTCTGCCATGGGCCAGCCCAGGTACCAGGGAAGCCCCAGAGGCAGATGTCTATGGTCTGGACACTGGCCTCTGCAGGAAGCCAAGCTGGGAGGTTCATTCCCACTCAGCCTGTTACAGGGGACATTTAGTGGGACAGGAGGGGGTGTCTGTGGGGCGGCAGGCAGAGAAGCTGCATGCCCTACAATGCTCCCTGATGGCTCTAACTACCTTACAGATATGGGAACTGAGGTTTGGAAAGGCAAGGCAAAGAAGCCTAGAGTGCTCAGTGTGAAGGCCTGTCAATCTCCCCTCCCCTCCAGTCTCCTCCCCTCCCAGACAGTAGAGGTTGTTTGAACACTGGTGAGGCCTAGGACTGGGACCAGACAGGGACAGGGAGGGGGCA